>JAWQFJ010002357.1:107961-132961 GCA_034096865.1 Theodoxus fluviatilis
AAGTCGACAGACAGGTAGTAAGGCAGAGAGAAGCAAATACGCAAATCCTGCCTCCAGTGACCCAATTATCAAATTGATTTCACATCTAACCAATTGCCGACGCCGAGCAAAAAGTGGACACACACAACATCAGACTAATCGTCTCATGAATGGACAACCGACTCTGTCCTCAGGACCTTGAAAAAAAAAAAAACCTTGACAGACTGTGGAAGAAGCAAAAAAAAGAGTGTCTGCAAGTCAATGCATTGTTGTGTATTCAAGCATGAACGGCCCCTTTTCTGCAAACAAAATATTTAATGCCGCTTTTTCTTCAACGGGAGTCGTTGTCAACGCCTGCTTGCTTGCAATGAACAGGGTGCTTCCAACTATTCCACGAACCCCTCAAAATTACCCTTTTCCCTAAAATCTCTTTGTCGATGGACGTGGAAAAGGAGAGGACTGGGAGATAGGGGTTGGGGGAATATGCCTTTGAGAATGGAAAGGGGTGTAATTTTTCGCCCTAAGGAAATGTCGACACCTGCCAAATCTTAAACACACGATTCTCCAAGGCAAAAAAAAAAGCTCTACACACAACAGCTTCTTGTTCACATGGATAATGGGCAACTCGGAAAAACATTTCAGCACGTTTTGTATTCCCTGTCCTGCAAAACTTTTTTTCTTGCTGTTGTTGAAAACTCACTCGAAGGGAAAGAAAAAACTCTCCAAGACAAGCATTTTCAGCATAATGTCCATCCGGGAGAAGGGCCGAGGGCAAATGTGGTAAAGCTGAGGTCAAACAACCTGAGAGGAGGAATGAGGAGCATGCAAAACTGCGAGGCTCCCGAGACGTGATCTGGCTCTCTGCAAAGCAGCGGCACCCAGTCTGCCCACCCCATCTCCAGGCAACGAAGGCAAAGGCTGCACCACAGTGTGGCCAGGCAAAGGCTTCTCCACAGCGTGGCCAGGCAAAGGCTTCACCACAGTGTGGCCAGGCAGAGGCTGCACATCAGTGTGGCCAGGCAAAGGCTTCACCACAGTGTGGCCAGGCAAAGGCTGCACCACAGTGTGGCCAGGCAAAGGCTCCACCACAGTGTGGCCAGGCAAAGGCTGCACCACAGTGTGGCCAGGCAAAGGCTGCACCACAGTGTGGCCAGGCAAAGGCTCCACCACAGTGTGGCCAGGCAAAGGCTGCACCACAGTGTGGCCAGGCAAAGGCTCCACCACAGTGTGGCCAGGCAAAGGCTGCACCACAGTGTGGCCAGGCAAAGGCTGCACCACAGTGTGGCCAGGCAAAGGCTCCACCACAGTGTGGCCAGGCAAAGGCTGCACCACAGTGTGGCCAGGCTGCACCACAGTGTGGCCAGGCAAAGGCTGCACCACAGTGTGGCCAGGCAAAGGCTCCACCACAGTGTGGCCAGGCAAAGGCTGCACCACAGTGTGGCCAGGCAAAGGCTCCACCACAGTGTGGCCAGGCAAAGGCTGCACCACAGTGTGGCAAAGGCTGCACCACAGTGTGGCCAGGCAAAGGCTGCACCACAGTGTGGCCAGGCAAAGGCTGCACCACAGTATGGCCAGGCAAAGGCTGCACCACAGTGTGGCCAGGCAAAGGCTCCACCACAGTGTGGCCAGGCTGCACCACAGTGTGGCCAGGCAAAGGCTGCACCACAGTGTGGCCAGGCAAAGGCTGCACCACAGTATGGCCAGGCAAAGGCTGCACCACAGTGTGGCCAGGCAAAGGCTCCACCACAGTGTGGCCAGGCAAAGGCTGCACCACAGGCTGCGTCGGGTTACGCAGGCTGCGCAGCGTAGACGGGGAATTGTGTGTGTGTGTGTGTGTGTGTGTGTGAGCGAGAGAGAGAGAGAGAGAGAGAGAGAAAGTGAGAGAAAGACAAGGAGAGAAAGAAAGACAAAGAGAGAAAGAGAGAGAAAGTGAGAGAAAGAGAGAGAGAGAGAGAGAGAGAGAGAAAGACAAAGAGAGAGAAAGACAAAGAGAGAGAAAGACAAAGAGAGAAAGACAAAGAGAGAGAGAGAGAAAGACAAAGATAGAAAGAGAAAGTGAGAGAAAGAAAAAAAGGGAGAGAGAGAGAAAGACAAAGAGAGAGAGAGAAAAAAAGGGAGAAAGAGAGAGAGAAAGAGAGAAAAAGGGAGAGAAAAAGAGAGAGCGAGCGCAGCAAGTGTGCACGTTTTCAGCTCATCTGCAGCGTGACTTTACCTCGCAGCCGCTGGAATAATACGGAGAAAACTCCTCCATGCGTGCATCGTTCCTATTCAGCAGATGTAAATGGGGAGTAAAAAGACCCACTCCTGCCATCCGGGCTTGTAAATGTACGCTATACTATATAACTCTGGGTTTTTTTTAATATAAAAAAGAGTATATTCCTGGTAAGGGGCATAAAAATAGCAACTGATAGGCGTCGCCCACCTTGAAGAGGGAGAGGCCATCACATAAAATCCACCTTAAAGAGATTTACCAAAGAAAACGTCACAAGGTTATTTTTTTAAAAAATATTTCCTGCGCACGCATAAACGCTACATCCACTGTACAGATAAACAAGCAAGCACACCAAGAAGCAGACAAGTAGTCGAGCACACCTTTACTTGTGCAGCTCTATTCATGAGACCTCAAATCGGCCTCCACCCCATCCGATACGTTATTCTCGCATCCACCTCTATCTCACATCAGCTCCACCCCGAGCCAACACTTACTCTACCCTAACGTCTCATCGACTAAAGTGCCCCTGAACAGGTTCGATGCATCGCATCCTACGACCGCCATCTGCGGAACAAACGCCTTACCCTGACGGTGGACTGGCCGGAGGATGATGACTGCGCGGGACAGGTAGGTCGCCATGGTGACTCACTCCCGCACCACCCGGAGATTGCCACAGAAGTCTGTCTGCCTGGCCATACCCTGCCCGACCCTCGGGCCTCAGTCCCCGGGGGCCCAGGAGCTCGGCCCGAGCCCTAGGGGCGCCACAGCGCCGGCCCCAGGACAGGGAGAGAGGGACGGGGAGAGAGGGACGGGGAGAGAGGGACGGGGAGAGAGGGACGGGGAGAGAGGGACGGGGAGAGAGGGACGGGGAGAGAGGGACGGGGAGAGAGGGAAGGGGAGAGAGGGACGGGGAGAGAGGGACGGGGAGAGAGGGACAGGGAGAGAGGGACAGGGGAGACAGGACTCCAGCAGGGAGCTAGGGCAGAGACATAGTATCTCTGGCTAGGGCAGAACTGAGACGGCAGCCAGCCAACTCCGCAGCTTGCGGCCCGCCTGCACTCCGCCGACTGGGAGCAGAGACGGGGGAAGAGGCTGGGCCAGAACTTGAAAACCGGAGAGGGGGTAGTGGCGAAGGGGGGGCTGGGAAGGGGAGGGGTAGAGGGGAAGGGGAGGGGTAGAGGGGAATGGGGGATGAGGAGCACACGGTCTCCTGTCTCTAGGTAGACACAGGGAGACTGCAGGTAAACTTGTGTTCCTCCCACGCCCCTCGTTTTCCAACTCATGCATATACTGTACTCCGTTATCTTGCACTCAGAACACAGAGCACATACACACACGTACACTCACACAAACACACACACACACACACACTAACACACACACAAACACACACACACACAGACACACACACAAACACACACACACACACACAAACACACACACAAACACTAACACTAACACACACAAACACACACACAAACACACACACACACACACACACAAACACACACACAAACACACACACACACACACACACACAATAAAACACACACAATGGTAGATAGATAGAGAGAGAGAGAGAGAGAGAGAAAGAGAGTATATATATATATATATATATATATATATATAGAGAGAGAGAGAGAGAGAAAGAGAGAGAGATATGCCCTAAATGACTCAAAGCAACACATACCATGTTTTTACTGTCAAGAGACTTCTTTGTGTATAACGAGCTGGTTAGCTTGCAGTTTATTCATTCATTATGTTAATCCGTGCACGAATGCAACAGAGACAGCCTGGAGACAAGTACATGTATTCCACATCCACACAATGCAAAACTCGGCAATATGCCTACCAAGACAGACACGCGTTGCAACTGATTAGAACAATGTAGAAATATAGTAGGTGTACACGTAAGACCCATTCATGCTAACCGCAACGCTTTTCAACCTTGACTGGAGAATGTAAGCAAAGCAGTGAAAAGCCAGGACCAAACGAGAACCTTCGTGGCGGTTTGCATGCAAGGTAGGCCAAAGATGGACAAAGTAAACAACATATGGGCACTTAAAATGAAACCACAACAGCCCTTCAGATAGCAGAATGCTGAAGTCTGCATAAGAAGGACGAAGTAAACTGGTCAGGCAGGGAGAGGGCTACTCTCCATCTTGCCCGAGACGAGTACACGCGTAGTTGGTGGTAAATTTATACAGGTGGCAAATGTACGCTGACTCAAGGCAATCTCGGACACTCCGTTAAGTTGGAGTAAAACATGGGTACGTATGGTCAAACTCCATAGTCCTCATACGTCGTGAAGCTTCACGGTTTCCACATCGCCAAACGCACCTGTTGATCATTCCTGCGACATCTGGTCATTGTGACCGGCCCCCACGGAAATGTATGTATTCTAAAATAAAGACAGAAGTTGGCGGAAAAACGGCAGTGTACATTATATGAACGAAAGCAACAACGAGGATAACAGATTGATAACACCACCACACATGTATGCAACAATATCCTCGCCCCTTGCAATCGGTCCTCGCCCCTGTTCTCTGTCCCTGTCTGCACGCCTTCCTACTCCAACAAGCAAAGATACCGTATCCTAAATATAAAAAAGTCAAACGTGTACATTGATCCAATCATTCACACACGCGCGCGCGCACGCGCGCATGCACGCACGCACGCATTTCTTTATCATCCTATCCTTGCTTTTCGCGCGTTGCGAGTTTGAGAAGCAAAAGTGCCATACACCGAACACAGGACATGCCCAGCAAGGCCTCTCTTGCTCTCTGTAGCTTTTGTTTGCGCCAGCCTGGTCCTCACACTACATGTCCGCTACCGAAGCCCTGCTACCCTGTGATTACCAGGGGGGCCAGAAAGGGCGCTGACCACAGGGGAAAGGGCGGGGGAAGGTGGGCTTGCAGTCAGGCGTGTTTGACCAGTCGGCTAAGAGTGGCAAGGCAACTTTGAGAAACAACAACCTTTGCCTCTTCTCTCTTCCTGACTTGACAATGTCCGAGGCGTCAGGCCAAGGAGATTTGAGAGAGAGAGAAAGAGAGAGAGAGAGAGAGAGAGAGAGAGAGAGAGAGAGAGAAGGGGGGGGGGGACAGGCACACAGTGTGTGTGTGTGTGTGTGTGTATGTGAGTGTGTGTGTGTGAAAGAGAGGGAGAAGGGGGAGGGGGGGAGGAGGAGATAGACACAAAGAGAAAGAGAGGGGGAGGGGGAAGGAAGCAGGAGCAGGCAGACAGGCAGCAGCAGAGAAAGAAGGAGGAGGAGGAGGAGGAGGAGGGAGGAGGAGGAGGAGGAGGAGGAGGAGGAGGAGAGGAGGAGGAGGAGGAGGAGGAGGGGAGGAGAAGGAAGAGGAGGAGGGGAGGAGGGGGAGGAGGAGGAGGAGGAGGAGGAGGAGGAGGAGGAGGAGGAGGAGGAGGAGGAGGAGGAGGAGGAGGAGGAGGAGGAGGTACGATAAGGACAAAATCGCAGGTATCAGGAAGATCTAAGTAAAAAGTGATGTCGAATAAAATATATAATAAAAATAGACGCATAAGACAAGGCAAGTCGAGTGAAAGAAGACAAGATGGAGAGAGGGAAGATAGGTAAAATATTTACTTCGGAAACAAGTGACAAAAGGCCTGAAGAATCATGTCTGCAATCTCAGGTTTTGTCGTGTATGAATCATCTGGCTGTGTCTGATTGCGTGATGTCCAGACGACATGACTCAAGTAGATGCGGTGTCGATGCTAATTTTCTCTCGCTTTGCCTGTTTAGCCACTGGCGCTCTGCTTGCCAAAGCCGTGGAATCGTGCCGCGGAGAGCAGCATCAAGGTCGCGACCTTGAATCCGGGCAGCGGCTGAGCTCTCTGCACGAACTGCACTGCACACTTCTGGCAAGCAAGTACGCGCTGCACAATCAGCTTGCAGGTAATGCGCTTTCCCAATCAATGGGGCGTCGCCAGTCCTTCATGACGAGACAGTCGGGGATCTACTCCATTCCGTCTTGGCACGATCCCCATACAGATAGCGCACGTTTGCAATCAAGGGCGTATCGTGTGACGGGACAGCTGGTACTCCCCGAAACCTATCCGGGTTGTGAAACGAGGTATGAGATTGCTTTGTTCGATTGCTTCAAGGTGAAGTGGACCTCTTTTCCTCCCTGTCTACAGGAACAGCCAGCCGCAATAGTAAAAACAACGTGCAGAGCAGAAGACGACACCACATGTCTTGCGCAGTGACAATCGGCAGACCTCAAATCTGACAGTTGACCGCACAATAGCAATTTCGCCTCTTAAGGAGCAGGAATATCAAGATATCGCACCAAAACTAATAGTCGTTCTTGTGTTTCCAAGCAACATATAACACGAGAAGATAATGATTAAGTATGTACATTTGTAGAGTTTATTGGGTGGGGAGATCCTTCAGTAACACCACAACTGCACTGAAAGTACGCGGTGGTTTTGCTTCCGAAGTGGTGGCAATGATAAATCCTAGGGACTCTGGTGGTTATGATGCTGTCATGGCTCCATGCTTCTTCGTAAAACTGTAGGTTGTTTCCGCAAGCAGCAACTTTAAATGCAAGGATCTTGGGAATGAGGAAATGCCATTACCATAGTAACTTTCCGGATTCTAAAATGGCTCAAAGTTTGCAGCAGTAAAAGTCGAGCCCTTGACTTGATGAGGTGAGACCATCTAAAGACTCAGGCGCCCATAAAGTTTTATCATCCAGCGTGCTTGTTCACTGCAACTTACACACCAATTTAAGTCGGCAACTTTGTCACCCCTGAAGGAAGAGCTTGCGGCCCCATTTAGTCAGAAGCTAAGGTGAATCTTTCCAGATTCCATAACAGATAAAACTTGTTTTGAAGAGAGAGAAATCATCCTGTGCAAATAGAAGGCACAAAACATGAGCGTCTCCACATACGTGTAGTAGAAAGGCATAGCTTCGAGTGCAAAAGGTGCTAAAAGCCTAGCCTAGCTCTACGACAAAGACACCAGCGGGACAGTTAATCAGGTTAAGGGGGGTGCGAAGCCATGGTCGTCATGGTGACGGAGCAGCCATTTTACCCGAGATTTACTGCCTAGTCAGGCTGACTCGGCCTGCAGACCAGACAGTCCTCTTCACAGCTCTTCAAACAGCCCGCCTCGATCTCCTCCGTCTCCGACCCTGCTCTAAGTGCTCCCTACCGTCTCAGCAGACCGGGTTTCGATCCCCAGCATAATCCGCGAGTGAGAAGGGCAGTAGACCAGTGGGTGGTGTACAGATGATCAGAGAAGTCAAGATTCTGTTGCTTGCCCCAGAAGCGAGGAAAGCCTTGCTGAAAAGGTACTTTCAGGAGAGCTAAGTCCCAATGCTCAGACCGGACGAAGGGCTTGGAGGGCGGCTTTGGTTCAACACTACAAGAAGAAAAAATCACGAGTTGCACAGCCTCTGTGGTGAGAGGTAAACCAGCTTGCGGTTTCCACAGCTTTGCGAGACTGGCACACGACAACCACGTGATACTTTTGACAGCAAACATACGGGCCACTGGCTCTGAAGCCTGTAAGGGGCCATATTCACCACTACCAAGGCAACCTATTCAGAGGCTATCGATGAGTGAAAACATAGTTGGACTGTCTGAACCTCGAAATGCTAGCGAGAAGGGAGAAGACAAAATAAAAAATGTTAACAAGAATTTTAAAACCTCAACGCATGTTGGTATTGTGGAGGTATTACTTGTTACTGCTGAAAAACGAAATAAAAGACTACAAGAATACAAAAACTCTACGTTTTACTCATTACGTCACAAATAAAAAGACAATCTCCCCCAACCACCACCCCCACCCACCCCCTTTCAGCCGTCTGGTTGTGTTCTCTGAGTAGCCAGCAAATCTTATCCTACCCGAGCCTGGCAACAAAGGTATGATTCATGCATTCCGAGTAGAGAAGAATCGCCTGTCTGCGCCTTGCGTTTGGTTGATAGTGAGCATGTCTCCGCATCAATGGCCGTCTTTTCCGCCACTTGAATGGCTACCAGGTCAGGTTTCGGACAGCTTTGTCTCGGACGCTTCCGTCTGTTTGTACAGGTCCGCTATGATTTACAGTCCCGTCGGCATTCGAAGTATTTTTCCATCGATCTCGGGCCATATATCCACAAGGCACTCTACCTTTCAAGAGGAGCAGGGGGAGCACTGGAAGTGCCTTTTCCATATTCCATGATGCGAAAGTGGTCGAGGAGAGGGTGAGACACCTTCCCTGCCAAGACGACCCTCTCCAGCAAGATCTGCACGGTCGAGATATGCTCGTACACTCAACGACCTTCGAATTTCATCTCGCAAAATAGCCGCAGCTGTAGGTGCTTTTCGCTTCACCGTCTCCTTGTCCAGTATTCAGAACGAGGTTTCGTCTGCAAGCTGCTGCAGAAGCGTTGCGATGTGAGAACACCAGAAGAAAAGAAGGATGTTCCAAGTATAGGAACGGATTACACAAAGAAGAAATCGAAGTCTGACAGCGCTAGAGCACAGCAAGGCTTTAGAGTTCTATTCATGACTAACGTTATCGTAAACAGAAATGAGCAGGTATGAATGTTAAACTACTCTTCAATTTCACTTTTTACAAATAAAACTCATCTACTCTTAACATTACACAGTTTAAAGAACGCACACTAATTTGGTCATGTGACTAACAAGGGCAAGGCCTCTCACATGCAGGCCTATAACTATGTGTCGAGACACGAAAGGGAATCAAGTGTAATAATGATCTTTGGGAACACTGGCTTTACTGTGACAAACATTTCACATTATGCGTTCACATAACAATGCATTATGCCATCGTCCACAAAGTTTACAGGGGGGGGGGGGGGGGGGAGGAGGGGGGAGGAGGGGGGGGGGAGGGGGGGGGGAATAACATCTTTCGGGTAGTAAACTTTCGACAGCGTGACTGAAAGTTCCTTGTAGCACTGTGGTCTAAGTGGTTGTCTCCCTTGCGTAGAGACAGCTGGAGAGGGCTGATGGTCAGTCAGTGAAATGACCTACGCTTTAGATTTACACAGCTGTCTCACGTCAGCTCATCAGCATGACAAGGCTATTGTTTACAGCCAGACCATCGCCAGGGGTGAATGTACGAAGCAGGCGATGAAATCTACATGGCCGACACCACTTCATTCCCTGTGACATCCGGCTCAGCGACAGCATTAGCATGCACGCCTCTCTAGCCAAGCATTACTCCTCGTCGTCCTGTCACTTAGTCTGGCTCTAAGAATAGTATTCACATTTGGATATGCACACACATGCTCTCTGCTTGTTTCACTACATCCCAACGACACGCCACCAATTCCGTTGAGGCTGAAGTTAGCCTGGCATCTGATCCCCTCCTTAAATGTACGCCCTTCCTCTCCATACCTACAACTGCCAAGCTCTTGTATTCAGATCGGAATTCGGTCTCAGATCTCCTCCATTTCTGTTATCTGCCCATGTTATGTTGTGAGAGAATGCCGGGAATGACCACCCCCACTCCCCTCCCTCCCTCTCTGTCTGTCTGTCTCTGTCTGTCTGTCTGTCTGTCTGTCTGTCTGTCTGTCTGTCTGTCTGTCTATCTATCTCTCTGTGTCTGTGTCTGTCTGTGTCTCTCTCCCTCTCCCTCTGTCTCTGTCTGTCTCTGTCTCTCTCTCTCTCTCTCTCTCTCTCTTTTTGCCTCAAGGGCTGAATGTAAGAAAGGCACTACTGCCTAATTCACTACCCTTGTAAAATAAAGTTCGTTCGTTCGTTCGTTCGTTCGTTCGTTCGTTCTCTCTCTCTCTCTCTCTCTCTCTCTCTCTCTCTCTCTCTCTCTCTCTCTCTCTCTCCACCATTTTCCATTTAATCAGCACTTCGAAAGGAGATCGTAACAGTTCTGTCATCGCCTGACTTTGTGTTTTCTATAATTAGCACCGCCTCGTCTTTCACCTGACACAGATGCAAAGCACGGCGTAGAGACGGACAAGCCGTCACTGGAGCGTGGCTAATACGTCATAGCACACGGCCGCACTCTTGGCGTTCTTATCGATCTGCCTTCATTCCTAACGAGGGTTGCCCCTTCATGCTGTAAACACAAGTTCCTTTCAAGGGTTTCACCTCGTTCTAACGATGGAGCGATCTGGCAGTCACTGGGTTACACACTGAAGAGTGGTGTGTATAATTAGAGTCGAGTCGCAGCGACTGGAGGACGGCGAATCTTCTTTTCTTCCTCACGCGCCTTGTCCCTTCCCCTGCACTCCTGCCCACGCCCCCTCCCCACCTGTGGGCGCTCAAGGTGAAAGAGAAGGACTCGGGGAAGGTCAAACACAAAGGGTCTGCTGACGATATCCTGAGCACAGCATTTAGCATGGAGAGATTTGTCATTAGGGTCATTACAACGTGATTGCTACGCACTACCAGAGAAATATAATTCTCTCTCTCTCTCTCTCTCTCTCTCTCTCTCTGCTCTCGCTGCTCTCGCTCTCTCTCTCTCTCTCTCTCTCTCTCTCTCTCTCTCTCTCTCTCTCTCTCTCTCTCTCTCTCTCTCTCTCTCTCTCAACATTTTATTCGTGCATTGTGAACATTAGAGCATCAAATTTCAGCTATGTACATTTCACTAATTTTCTTTTCTGTACATAAATTGCATAGTACTAAGACGGGTCGTCGGCCGCAATAAATCAAATCAATCAATCTCTCGCTCTCTCTCTCGCTCTCTCTCTCTCTCGCGCTCTCTCGCGCTCTCTCTCTCGCGCTCTCTCTCTCTCTCTCTCTCTCTCTCTCTCTCTCTCTCTCACACACACATACACACACACACACGCGCGCGCGCACACTAGAACGTACACTGCCAATTTCTACACACCCCATGCCTTTCGCTGCCGTACCTGTCATTGTAAGGACTTCGACGATGGTATCCTCCATCTTCAGGGTTTTCACAGCAGCTGAGAGGTTCCCTTGTCAAGGTCTAGCGCCCTGTCCTCACTGTCAGACTACGGTGACTTGACAAGGCACGTTGTCACACTATTGTGTGAACACACGGGCGACTCGGTCACCCTTCGCTGGTTGACTCACGCGCAGCTCTGGCGAGCGTCTGAACAGATTCCAGGTATATCCCCACCGCAGTTCCTGTTGCCTGAACTGACACTGACTGGTGGCAGTCAGGCACGCAAAGGGGCACACCGACCGAAGGAGGGGGGACAATTTCTGCCTGGTCCCCAGGAGTCGGCACAATGGCGCCCACAGCCCTCACCCCAGGTGGAACATACAGCTCAGACGATTTCCTCTCACCCCCCGGGACTGCAGCTCAGGCAGGGGAATGAGGTCGAAGGTGAGCGGGGAGGGAGAAGGAGCGCGCAACAGTGCTTCTCGCGGCTCCTGGCAGCACACGATCAGATCACAGCCAGCTCAGTCAAGGGAGTGTGAGACAGCGAGTGAGAGTGCTGGTCTCTGCCACCCCTTCTGGCGAACGACACAAAAGATAACCGGACACCGTCAGGCCGCAAACGGTTGGCCCGTATTTGCCCGGCCTACCCCGCTCTCCTTCTCTCTCCCTCTCTCTCTCTCTCTGCCAGGCCACCCGATCATAAATAGGCCTACCCGTCCAGGGTCATAGAGCGACAATAACTGTGCTGCGCTGTTTGTCTTGTGGCACAAGCTCTGAGCGCAGGGGTGTACATATGCACAGGACGTCCCCGCTGTTATGCCTTATCAGCAATGGAAGTGTCATACCAGGCCGTATCCGAGTGTATCAATGATTAATTAAAAGAACTGGAGCAGTAGGTTAGAAATTATTTTGATGCTTGGTTGCTTGCAGGTATTTAACGATCGATTGTAGAACTGTCTTGTTAGGGTTAGGGTTAGGGTTAGGGTTAGCTAACGAGTGAGTAAATACTTTCGGTATTCCATACCAGGTATATTCTTTTTAGAATATACTCAATTAACTGTGCGACAGAGTGTACAGCAAAATTTTCTTTTTTATTACACCTGTTCTTAATAGTTTCATTGATACCGACAGCGCGGGAAGGCCCCCATCAACATGGCAAACGTCACGACGCATATATTCATGAGTCAAATAGAGCTAATAAGGGGTTTTATGGTGTGTGTTTTAGAGAGAGAGAGAGAGAGAGAGAGAGAGAGAGAGAGAGAGAGAGAGAGAGAGAGAGAGAGAGAGAGAGAGAGAGACTGAATTCACAGAGGTGGAAGTGCCCAGGCAGAGTGCTTACTGATAAAAACTGTAGTTGTGTGGGAAGTGACGATATGCTGTCGCTATCGCCACATTGCTCACATTCCAGCATGACCACATCGGGTTGTTGTTCGAAGACGCGATAACTGATCATGCGTTGATTAGTGATGTGCGGTAAGCATCAGTGCTGGATCAGTGCAACAAGATACACTGCATGGCATCAGGCGTCGAAATAAACACTGATCAACCGACTCTGATATCACGCATTATTGACAAGATGACATCAGAAATAAACTGGATGTCCATAGTGCAGTGTGTAAGTGCATTCCTTTGCATTTGAAAGTGGCATGTAAGACTATATTTTTAGAAAACAATGAGAAGTTACTTATCAACATCAATAAACCTGTATAAAACTAAAATTTCATCGTTGAAACACATGTACTTGTGCACTCGCATTATGTTGGGATGGCCATCACTAGCAAGCAGGTGTACCTTTCGTCGCCTGAGATGACATAAGGATTCATGTAAATATTTACACACACACACACACACACACACACACACCTCACATACGAACGCACGCAATCACATACACACACAAACACACACACTCACGCACACACATACACACACACACACACACACACACACTCACACACAAATACACACAACACACAAACACACAAACACAAACGCAAACACACACAAATACACACACACAAGCACACATCACACACACATACATACACACACACACACACACGCACGCACGCAAACACATACACACACACACACACAAACACACACACAAACACACACACATAAACACACACACAAACACATACATACACACACACACACAAACACACAAACACACACACAAACACAAACACACACACACACACACAACACACACACACAAACACACACACACACACACACACACACACACACACACACACACACACACACACACACACACACACACACACACACCCCTCTGCTGATCTGTGTCGTGTTGCTACAATAGTACATGAGCAATTTTCCTCTGCCCTTGCTGGACACAAATGGCATTACGAGTGTTCGGCCACACTTACCCTTCCCCACGCGGTCTGACGGTATTTCCCCTGGCTGCCGCCTCTCCTGGCACGACCACAACAACCTCTACAAGTCAGTCACGGCATTAAAACCTGTTCAATACAGCTCCTAATCAAGCGAGAGCTGGAACCGTGAGTCATCAATGCTACATGTATTTACAGAGCCAGTGTTGCGTCAGTGCCGGTCTCTTCATCGTGGTGCGACTGCTGTCTGCGCTCTGTCCACAAGTCTGCCCTCCCTTGGTGAGCCAGGCCCGATTAGCGTTATCCCTACAAGTAGGTCCGGCGCGCTTACCTTATCCCCGGCCCAGTGCTCAAACAGGAAAAACAGCCGGTTCACCTATACTCGGTGGGATTGCTACTTTCGCTCTTGTGGTCTTCGGAATACCACGACCCCTCCCTTACGACTATTACCACCAGCACATCAGCACTACCATGATCACGCCACCACCGACATCAGCATCTTTACCACCACCCCCATTACAACCACAACCATCACCATCACACCATATCGCCACCATTACAACCATCTCTTCCGCCATCACTGCCATCACTACCAGCACCACCACCACCACCACCACCACCATCATCGTCACCACCACCATAATCATCGTCATCACCACCAACACCATAATCATCGTCACCACCGCCACCACCACAATCATCGTCACCACTATAATCATCGTCACCACCGCCACCACCATAATCATCGTCATCACCGCCACCACCATAATCATCGTCATCACCGCCACCACCATAATCATTGTCACCACCACCACCACCATAATCATCGTCACCACCGCCACCACCATAATCATCGTCACCACCGCCACCACCATAATCATCGTCATCACCACCACCACCATAATCATCGTCATCACCACCAACACCATAATCATCGTCATCACCGCCACCACCATAATCATCGTCATCACCGCCACCACCATAATCATCGTCACCACCGCCACCACCATAATCATCGTCATCACCGCCACCACCATAATCATCGTCACCACCGCCACCACCATAATCATCGTCACCACCACCACCACCATAATCATTGTCACCACCACCACCACCACCACCATAATCATCGTCACCACCAACTTGTGGAGTCACAGTGCAAGGGTTGGATGGGAGCTGTAGCCATGGGAGGCGCAAGGAGCGTCCTTGTTCGACACGGCAGAGGCGTAGCAAAAGGCGCACTGATGGCAGGGGCAGACGCCTCCCACAGTTAATGACTTCTTCCCTGCCCAGAGAGTCTGGTTCAGTGGCGGACGGTCGTGGTCTTGCATAATGCAACGCGTCCGTGAGGAAACGTGAGAAACCTTGCATCAGAGTACGTCAGGCTTTGTTGTCCTCTTCTTGTGGCGTCCTCAGCAACGAAGGAAACGCGACCGACACAAGAGCTTACTCGGAGGGACTCGGAGGGACTCGGAGGGAACCAGTGGAGAACACCTGGTCCGGGCACCACCGAGTCCAAAATACTGAGAGCCGCACACGGCGGCCAGCGATGGAGGAGGGCGAGCGCAGGAAATAAAGATGTGATCTTTCTGTTTCACGGTGTACCTTTCTAGCATGGACATTATCAATTCTGTCAACTGTACATCATCTAGGATCCTATTATTTTCTGAGGCGGAAAACGGAGATTCGATCCACACACACGGACACCAGAACCAGAATGTAAACACATGATTACAGCCGCTGTCACTCACGAAAAACCGATTGACCTTGTCATGAGACGGGACGTCTCCATCTGAGTCTGACTTGAATCTCTGATCAGAACGTCTTACCTGGTGTCGGAGAACAGAGTTACTGCTGCTTCTGGTTGGGAATATCCTAGTGAGCCAGAGTCTTGTCTTGGGGTGTGGAGTCGGAGAGAGTCAAGGTGAGCGATCAGGTCTGGACAAGGCAGAACACTGCAGACAGGCAGGCAGGCACAGCAGCCACACAGGCAGCCTGGCCACCTGAGGGGAGAGTTGTGTCAGAAGCAGCGCAGGTGGAAAATCAATATGCACCGCCGTGCTGCCCCGACCCACACAGGCAGTCTGCTTAGAGAGTCTGCTCGATGTAGGTATGACTTCTCCTTTTTCCCCCCTTCCTCTCCCTTTCCCCTCAAATAGCCTCCGCGCCTCCTCCCCATCCCATCCCCCTCTTTTATGTCTCTCAATTCACCTGTCCACCCATCCACCCATTCATTCCTGCGTGTACTCAGTGACTCCTGGGAGCCTGACACAGAGCTGCTGTCGTTGCAGTATCCCACAACACAGGACCAATGGTGGGGACTGCGATCAAGCTCGTCCACCCAAGGCCCGTGGGGAGAACAACAAGCCCTCTGTGTGTGTTGCACAGTCTGACAGTGGTAGTGACGTATGATTTCCACGTCAGAGACGTCGCCCACGCCAATTAATTTCCAGGACATGGGCAGTAGTTCATGGCCTTCTTGCTGTAGTTCATGGCCTTCTTGCTGTAGTTCATGGCCTTCTTGCTGTAGGGCAGGGCCTTCTTGCTGTAGTTCATGGCCTTGCTGTAGGTCAGGGCCTTCTTGCTGTAGTTCATGGTATTCTTGCTGTAGGTCAGGGCCTTGCTGTAGGTCAGGGCCTTCTTGCTGTAGTTCATGGTCTTCTTGCTGTAGGTCAGGGCTACAGGGAACAGACCAAATGGTAGCTGGGAGCGGGGATGGAGGAACGATTGAGAATGATGAAGTGAGAGGAGAGAGGGGTTGAGGTGGGGTAGGGGGACTGAGGAATGATAGAAAATGGAGCGATGGTGCGAAGAAGGGGAGAACAGAGGAACTGTGTGAAGTTTAATGGGCTTCACAAGGACACAGGCGATCTTCAAAGAGGTTTCAATACCAAGCGTTGAGATCAAAACTTTGAAGAGCTTTGCATTAACCATAAACAACCGTTGACATGCGTTCGAAAGAGCACAGAGCACAGGACACATACTTGATAAATTGAACATAAATTACGACGAAACCAAAGAAGAAAGGCAAATTATACCAGAAAGGTGACTGAGCGTGTTTGACTAAGAGTATGAGAAGAAGACAAGCAGCTTCTGAAAAGTTAAAACGCGCATACAAGTTTCATAAAAACTTGCTTACATAATGCATATGAATTGATCTGACAAACGCAAACGAAACTAGAAGGGGAAAAATGCACACTCTGCAAAGACAACACATTTTGGGGGACTGAAAACACCTTTAAAAAAGAGTAAAGCAAATCCAGTAGTTTTGTGTAGCGACGTATTTCCAATATTTTGGTCTCAAAACGTCGTACACGTGTCCAAATGCTCGAACGCAAGCCAAAGTAGGCAATGTCACTTAAGTCTCCACATTCTTCAGGCTAACTGTCACGACTCAATGTAAAAATGCTTAATTAATGTTTCTGTATTGAAGATTGCCTGCGTGTCCCTTTAAAAAAGTGTTGTGACCGAGTGGGTTACATCTTTAGTTACTTTAACGTATTTTTGTTTTTCGAAAATTCAGTAATAAACCCTGTTGTTATTCATGTATATCCTCTTGTGTGTTCTGTTACGTTGGCGTTCTTCCCTTAGCCCAGGGGTTGGAAGTTCCCTTCAACGTCATGCTGTCGAGGGTTGCTTCCGAGTCTCCACCACCCAGCGACTCTTGCCACTACCACTAAGGGCAATGGCAGACTACCACTAAGGGCAATGGCAGACTACCACTAAGGGCAATGGCAGACTACCACTAAGGGCAATGGCAGACTACCACTAAGGGCAATGGCAGACTACCACTAAGGGCAATGGCAGACTACCACTAAGGGCAATGGCAGACTACCACTAAGGGCAATGGCAGACTACCACTAAGGGCAATGGCAGACTACCACTAAGGGCAATGGCAGACTACCACTAAGGACAATGGCAGGCTACCACTAAGGGCAATGGCAGACTACCACTAAGGGCAATGGCAGACTACCACTAAGGGCAATGGCAGGCTACCACTAAGGGCAATGGCAGACAACCACTAAGGGCAATGGCAGACTACCACTAAGGGCAATGGCAGACTACCACTAAGGGCAATGGCAGACTACCACCAATCACACGGAGACGGCTGGCTGCCTGCCCCAGGAACAGCGTGACAGACCGACGCTGGACAGGAATTCCTGACCGGATGTCTGGAGGCAAGAGCGGTGTGGGGACGGCGGCAGAGCCAGGAGGATGAGGAAGAGAAATGGAGGAAGAGGGAGGGGTAGATCGAAGAGTAGATAAAAGCAGTAAAGAGGAAAGAGAAGGAAGAAGAGAGGGAGGAAGTTGAAGCAAAGAGGAAGTAGGAGACGAGAGAAAGTCGAAGGTGGTAGAGGGAGGAAAGGAAGGGAAGGAGAAGAAAGGAAGGGAGAGGAAGGGAAGGAGAAAAGTTGGGGATCTGGGAAGACTGTCACTTATAGGCCCCTCAGTTACTCTGCCCCGATAGAAGGGAAGCCATCCATTACAGCCATGGACCAGACAGTCGACGACCTCAGCCCTTGACAGGTCGTCCTGCCGAGCCATCCCGAGGTCTGCTCGGGCTGTGTTCAGTGCTTGCTGAAAAATGCACGTAAGCATTCGCCTTCGCTCAAGGAAGGGTAGATCTCTTTGATGAAAAATTTTCATTTAACATGTTACATTAACATCAACATTTTATGTAAGTGCAGTTCAAGCACTAAAAATAGGGGCCAGACGAACAAGCAATCAATTCAAATGAATATGCGAACTAACTCTTCCACCAAATGTGGTCTGTATGCTGTCATTCACGTATTTACGTCATCCCTGTCATTGCTGACCTACAAAACGATAACAACTACAATATTCAGTTGACTTTCACACAATACAGTCCGGCATAACATCACAAATAAACGATAAACACTGTCAAGATAATGACAAAACCCTCTTTGACGACAGCATCCCAAGCGTACTGTGCGCTCAGGGTGCAAGGATAGTCCTCGCAGCATGAGGCACCATAAATAACCTGGACTCCATCAGCAGTCGCTGTCACTTGTAATAAACCTTACCGCTGCAAATGCACCGTGCGTTCGATGACGGCACGAAAATTAAGGCCGATTCATCGCAATGGTGTTAACACAGTCAACTGGTGTGATGAAGAAACCATTTGCCAAGGCGAATCGAATGATAGGTAATGCACGTGATTGATTTGCACCTAAACGACATCTCCGGTGCACCTTATTCATCATGCTTAGCGCACGGCCCGACTCTTTTTGACATACGAAGGAACATCTCAATCATAAGTGACGTGTCTTCATTGCACCCATGATGGTGTACACGCAGGATTTCCGATGACGCATCAACCGAAGATACACCGCAGCAATTACATGTGGAGAGAGAGTGAGAGAGAGAGAGAGAGAGAGAGAGAGAGAGAGAGAGAGAGAGAGAGAGAGAGGGGGGTGAGGTGTTCATGCTGAACTATAAAAAAGAGACAAATATGTAGTAACTTTACGAAAGATGTAAACCGGGCATAAAACGAGGGCCATGAATCTTTTTGAACCCAGCGAACGACGCACTGAGCGTATCCAAAGCGTCAACATCGACAACAACAGAAGCAACAGCTTGGAACTTTCAAGATGGAGGAAACACGGCACTGACATGTCGTTAGTGCATTCCCCACAGGGCAGGCTGCAGTCCATGAGGACCACGTCTCTGCAGGATTACCAGGTACGCAAGCCTCGCACTACCACAAGCTTTCTGCAGGTAGTCACACACGGGAAGCTCAACCTGACACCCCACACAGAGAGATATGGGTGTTTGCCAGGCATACGATACTCCATGTAAAAGAGGGAGGAGTTGCTATAAAACAGTCAGGTGATCTACAGCAGTGACATAGGGAGCCCCTTCAAGTGTTGACAGTGATATATCGATGGATAAGAATTCCTTTCAAGGACCCCAATCAAAAAACCTGAACAGTTCAAGTCGGAACAAGTCCCGTCAATATTTACGCGCTTTCTGTACGTACCTATTCTGTGGCACAAGCATTCATGCAGGCAATCATTATTTTGCAGAATGTAAAATGGAGCAATACACGCAACCAGTTTCAATTCAACAGGCGTGATTGTGGACTTTTTTCAAATAAATAAAACAATAGTTTGCAAAATGCACCTGAAAAATCCCGATGAAACTGCCGATTTTCGATTAAAGCCGAAAAGTTTCAATTCATGCGACATTTTTCTTCTTTTTGTGATGATGTAAGATTCAAATAAGTGTGTGTGCGTGTACGTGCGTGCGTGTGTATACGTGCGTGCGTGTACGTACGTGTGTGTGTGCACGTGTGTGTGCACGTGTGTGTGTGCATAAGAGAGACAGACAGACAGTCACACAGACACACAGGCAGATAGACAGACAGACAGACAGACAGACAGACAGACAGACAGACAGACAGACAGACAGACAGACAGACAGACAGGCAGGCAGGCAGGCAGGCAGGCAGGCAGACAGACAGACAGACAGACAGACAGACAGACAGACAGACAGACAGACAGACAGACAGACAGACAGACAGACAGACAGACAGACAGGCAGACAGACAGACAGACAGACAGACAGACAGACAGACAGGCAGGCAGGCAGACAGAGAGACACAGAGACACATTGAGACACAGAATGTTTACACATACAAAACCCCACTCACCTCGAGTCTGTTGCTCCATCCTCAGCAATGCTCCGATGCTTAGCGTATCCATTGTAAAGATTCCGTAAACAACTTGTCCAGCAAAGATGACTACAGCCTATTGTTCACTGTAAAATGTCGACCCTTTGAAACACTCCGGGCCTGTATCCTCGATGTCACACAAGGCGAGGAGTTCTTGAGTCCACGTCTTGCCCGATCCGATTGCAAAACTAACTGACCGGCGGTGAGAGTGGCGTGAAAAGTCAAACTGGGAAACTTGTAGCACAGAAAACAATACACAACACTAAGCCGCAGATAGGGTGTCCACCTAATGAGCCAGGCTGATGCCAGGAAGTATAAATAGTGTGCTGGTAGAGGGCAGGGATCCAGACACGTTATCACCACACGATTAGCACAGGCCTCTGTGACGGATGCGAGATGTTTGTGTGCAGAGAGCGCGACAGCAAGGTGCGCTGTAGCCAGGTGAGGCCTGCACGCACGCTGGCATGCAGCGGACACGCAAGAAAACACAGAAGCGTGCTCGGTAGCGGAGCGAACCCGTCACGCTCACTTACATCCGCAGCCAACGACTCCTGGCGTGGGTTTAAGCCAACAAACGCGATTCAATTTCAAGAGATGGGTGCGGGTCTCTACAGTCCTCGACATGCAATAACGTCACCTCTCCCTGGATCCCGAACGACGGCAGATGCGTTGGCACACTGACGGGGAAGTGTCGAGCAGCTGCCAATCACGCTCTCGATACAGAGTAAATTTCCTTTACCAAATGAAGCTAACTTGATTCAGCCTGAGCGCTCCAGCGGCGGAGCGTCTGTCAGTCACCTGCGTTTTACGTCACTCCACGTCAACGTGTGGCTCGTCTCCCGTTCCTCCCTCCGCCCGTGTCGCCGTCAACCTTGATGTTTCGACGTCTGGCTCGCGTTTCTTCTCACTGCATGGCATCCACGTTCACAAGCGCCCAGTTAAAAACAGCGCGCCTCATTAGGTCCCAAGCCTTCCGCAGTCAACCACGCCCCCCAGGCGTTTACGTAGATGACGTCACAGACAGGTGAGAGGTTACTCTGCTCCCAGGGCTAGAGGCTGCTGAAGGCGAAAGGGTCGTGACTTGGGGTCGCAAGGCGGTCAACAAACGCTGCTGTCGAATGCTACAAAGCCGGCCAACCCTTTAGCTGCAGACGGTAATTAATTTAATCGGCCAGAAAGTCAGTAGAGATGGCACCGAAATGTTTGGACAGAGGAACTGCCGGCTGTACGGTCTGGAGCGTGTGAAATGGTTTTGTTTTTGCCTGACGGTCCTGGGAATTCTGGCTCTCTGCGTGGACTGAATGGATCGAGGCAAAATGGGCTTGGGCCGTGTCAAGAGCAAAGCCGACTCAGACAAAATGTACGTGACCAGCGGGCAGTGACTGGCTCTTAAATCCAAGCAGGCGGTGGGAGCTTGGGAGGGAAGTTCAGAGGTCTTGGTGTACAACAGACGCTCACAAAGCGCCCTCTACGTCTAAGGTGTTCTCTGCTGCGATCCTCACTGGCCCACACACAAGTAGAGTTTCTTCTCGCACTTCTTTTCAACAATCGAGCTACAATTAATAATTCTCTAGCACGACATTTGAAGGTCAGCTTGTAGCTGTCACCACACTATACAGTTTTGCTTCATACGACAAAACACCCAGGCTATCAGAGGAAAAAGTCAACACGGTCGCTGAATCAGAATGAGATATTACGTTCTTTGGATTGGCTTTTGTAGCGTGGTTGAGTCATAGATCGGAATGTCCGGTGATGCATGAAGGGGTCTCGAACACAAGACGGTCATTTCCCATAAGGTGGGCTGTACACGGCGACACGCCCAGCGAGGGTGTCATCACTCACGTCGCGACACGGGATCACACGGCGACGGAGAAGACAACCACGCAAAGTTACGCCAACGCACAAAGCCGTCACACAATGTGTAATCTTTCCTTCCCCGATGGATAGGCTTTCCCGCAATGAATGCTCCAGGCTCATTCAACGAATCCTATAAAAATTTCATTCAAATTGTACACCCAATTCAGGCTTATTTCAGGGATATTTAACACGTAATTTCTCAACACGACGAAACGATCGTAAAGGGCGGGAAAAGTCTAGTACAACAAGGCTCCAGGCGCAATGTAATGGAAGTGAACCCTGAATGAGGAGCCGACCCTTCTCGTACGCTGCCAGGTCAGCAGCCTCGACGTACGACCCTCTTGGCGGAAACAGCGCACAACTATAACGAGGGTAGGACAGGTGCGGTGGCTTTTATGAAGTTGCGCCGAGTGTCCCCACCCTGTGTTTGATCTAGGGGCCTGAGTCATGCGCTGGGACGACAGGAGCTGTACCTGCAGCGTTTCCGAACCTAGGACTAACCCGTGCAGGTGATGTTCGTGTAAAACCTCTTCCCCTCACTCCATTCCTCTCTCTCTCTCTCTCTCTCTCTCTCTCACACACACACACACACACACTCTCTCTCTCTCTCTCTCTCTCTCTCTCTCTCTCTCACTCTCTCTCTCTCTCTCTCTCTCTCTCTCTCACTCTCTCTCTCTCTCTCTCTCTCTCACACACACACACAATCTCTCTCACACACACTATCTCTCTCTTTCTATCTCACTCTCTCTCTCTTTGTCACTCACTCTCTCTCTCTCTCTCACACACACACACTCACTCTCTCTCTCTATCTCTCTCTTTCACACACACACACACACACGCTCTCTCTCTCTCTCACACTCTCTCTCTCTCTCTCTCTCTCTCTCTCTCTCTCTCTCTCTCTCTCTCACGGACGACAGCTTAGCGTGTGACGCCCATGTGGACATTTACTTCACCTCTGTTTGGGTAAAAATTTCCAAAGCGCCCGCTGTAATGATTGTTTGGACAATGCACCGTCTAAATTTACCTCTAGTCCGCAGGTGTTATTCACTGGCAACCTGTCTGGCGGCTGTTTCAACAGGTTTTGTTTCTAGCCGTCAGACGTGTGATGATTAAAGCAAGCCAGATCTTAGCTCAGTGTTGTTTCGTGCTTTATGCCTATTCATGGAGCTAAAACAGACTCCAGCATAGGACTTCGGCGAGGTTTTCTTCAATTAGACTCGGGCAGAGAAACTGTTCTCTAATTCTCCATCAGGCTCAACCACGAGAGAACAAGCCTCAGTGGAGCTTGTCTCGCCTAATGCCAAGCTCATTACTCTCCCCCACTCCCTAAATCTACCGAGATCATTTTCCAATGATCTATTTTCAGGCATAGAGCCAGCTCTTGTAATATTTCGCTGAAAAAGCGAACGGGTAATCTGCTAAACGGGAACACACATTGACAGCGTAACCCAAATATTTCATTAAACTAACACTTAAAATGAATTTACGCCCTGTGAACCTTGTCTGCACGTTGCATAAACCTGCTCTGGAAGAAACCCCGGAAACTGATTACACTTTGCGCTGAGAGCTCATTTCATAAAAACACAGCGAGAAATTTAAGTTTCAACTCGGCATATTCATAACGTAAACAGAGGGTGCCAAAAGTCCCCAAAAGAACTGCCATGTCCTACCAGTGGAGGAGGTGCAGTCATACTTGTTAAAGAGTCTGCAACATCTCATCGCAGGTGGGAAAAGACAGCGGAGCGAGTCAATACCTTACTCATTCCCAGGGCAGGGCTTCGTCCTCGCGCCCTACAGCGGCCGCACAGTGCTGAGCACTGCAGAATCATATGCAGAATCTGATTGTTAAATTTCCATGCTGTTTCTTTTTCAGAACGGAAATAATCGTAAGAGCAACATTTGATTCCAGAAGTTAGCATAACATGTAAACAGATCTAACGATAAATATGCAGTTAAGTTGGATAACCGTATTTAAACTTTTAATGATATGCGTGAAAAAAGACAGACCAGCACACACACAGACACACACACACAGGCACACACACACGCGCGCGCGCGCGTTGAAACGCGTCGATTAGAGATCGGGGAAGTATTTCTCAGTAGAAGAGAAAACTTTTTCAACCGAATTTATTGGCTTTCCTCCTAACGACAAAAACTACCGGGAACTGAAGCCTCATCGAGGTGAAATGACAACCCCTTCACATGACATTTCCGTCTTATTCATTACTTCCTGGCAGGTGAAAACTGAACACTTCAGGTCAGCCTGTAGATCACATGACTCGACCTTGATCAGTGGAGATGCCGGCAAGTCTACACAGCGTCACGATGTCGAGTCCCCCACGTCACTAAGCGCTCTGCCGCGGCCTTGGGGGCGTCATGGTTGACGTCACGAGGCTCCCATAAGGTTTTAAGTATGGCGGTGTCTTTGATGTATCTCAATCTGCCCCTCACGTGGTCATCAGGAGGGCAGCTGTCTGGAGGCCATTTAAGAGACCACAGGTAACCTCTCCTACCACGACTTCCGCCAGCGTTATGGCCTCACCTGTGCAGGCCTTAGTGGAGTCACAAGGTCTCGTCCTGGGCAAAGGACGGTTAATAGGACTCAAGCTCCGTACTTGTGCTTGATGACTCTTAGTATAAAGCTGGGGCCGTATGCAAGAAAATGGGATAGAGTAATTTATTCATGAATAAAGTGCCAGTGATTTGTATGCAGTAAAACTGAATAAAAACCGCTGGCGCTGAACCTCCAGGTTTTGGCACACACAAAAATTGGGTTCAAACCCGCAATCTCTTGAGAAAAGAGGGGGGAAAAAACACACACAAAAACACAAAAAACAGGTCGGGTTCGAAAAAAGTTTCAGCACGGATTCGAATCCGTTCACGCATGACCTAACGTTACAGTTGTCCAGCGCTTTACCATCTGAGCCATTCATTTGGCAACTGACGTTACTACGTGTTTGTAAAGGAATTATAACGTTCTTTTCTGTAAACTCCCTCGCTTCATATTTTGCACTGTAAATTGTATAAAAATGGATGATAGTTCATGAAATTTGAGTGG
>JAWQFJ010002357.1:134759-154759 GCA_034096865.1 Theodoxus fluviatilis
TCTCTTCTTACCAGCCCTGCCTTTCTCCACACCCCTACTCCTCGCTCTACTCTCCTTTGTTCTCTCTCTTCTTACCAGTCCTGCCTTTCTCCACACCGCTACTCCTCGCTCCACTCTCCTTTGTTCTCTCTCTTCTTACCAGTCCTGCCTTTCTCCACACCGCTACTCCTCGCTCTACTCTCCTTTGTTCTCTCTCTTCTTACCAGTCCTGCCTTTCTCCACACCGCTACTCCTCGCTCCACTCTCCTTTGTTCTCTCTCTTCTCACCAGTCCTGCCTTTCTGCACACCCCAACTCCTCGCTCCACTCTCCTTTGGTATCTCTCTTCTTAGCAGCCCTGCCTTTCTCCACACCCCTACTCCTCGCTCTACTCTCCTTTGGTATCTCTCTTCTGCCGTCCCTCCTGGTCCTCCCCCCCTCCCCCACCTCCCACCCCCTTTGCTCCGTTAGGTGGTGAGCGCTGTGATGGGTTGCAGAGGTACTGCCGTCCCAGGTGGCGGATGCTGCGGAGCCTGTCTGTGTGACTCAGTCACTCTTCCTCCATCAGTGCCCAGCCTTCCATCTTTCCTGCTGAGCGGCCGTTCCCAGCATTCCTTGCCTGGGAACAGGAAGCTGGCAGCTCTATGGATGTAAACACTTGACGTAATATGGCGTTCCTCAGTAAAGCAGCAGCAACATCATCATCATCATCATCGTCGTCGTCATCATCATCATCATCATCATCATCATCATCATCATCATCATCATCATCATCATCATCATCATCATCATCATCATCATCATCATCATCATCATCATCATCATCATCATCATCATCATCATCATCATCATCATCATCATCATCATCATCATCATCATCGTCGTCGTCGTCATCATCATCATCACCACCATCATCATCATCATCATCATCATCATCATCATCATCATCATCATCATCATCATCATCATCATCATCATCATCATCATCATCATCGTCGTCGTCGTCGTCGTTGTCGCTGTTGTCGTTATCATTATCAATGCCATCACGAAACCACCACAATCACCACCAAAATCACCACCACGATCACCCCCACAATCACCACCACAATCACCACAACAATCACCACCACAACAATCACCACCACCACAATCACCACCACCACCACCACCACCACAACCACCACCACCACCATCACCACCACCACCACCACAATCACCACCACCACCATCACCACCACTACCATCATCACCATCACCATCACCACCACTACCATCACCACCACCACCATCGCCACCACTACCATCACCACACAATCACCACCACCACCATCACCACCACTACCATCACCACCATCACCATCACCACCACAATCACCACCACACCACCATCACCACCACCACATCACCACCATCACCATCACCACCACAATCACCACCACCACCATCACCACCACACCACCACCACATCACCACCACCACCATCACCACCATCACCATCACCACCACAATCACCACCACACCACCATCACCACCACCACATCACCACCATCACCATCACCACCACAATCACCACCATCACCATCACACCACAATACCAGCACATCACAACAATACCAGCACATCACACCAATACCAGCACATCACACCAATACCAGCACATCACACCAACAACAGCAGCACATCACACCAACAACAGCAGCACATCACACCAATACCAGCACATCACACCAACAACAGCACATCACACCAATACCAGCACATCACACCAACTGGAGCACCACATTACATCATACCAGTACTAAACACCACACCAACCACACCAGTACTAAACACCACACCAAACCATACCAGTACTAAACACCACACCAACCACACCAGTACTAAGCACCACACCAGCACTAAACACCACACCAGCACTAAACACCACACCAGCACTAAACACCACACCAACCACACCAACTTCAACCAACAACACCAGCACTTCACACTATACAGACCACCTCTGCACATCACACCAACTGTAGCAGCACATTACATCACACAAGCACTAAACACCACACCAACCACACCAGCACCTCACATCACACTAGCACATCACATCACATCACATCAGCACAAGACACGACACCAGCATATCACACCATTTCACCACATCACACTACACTAACTACACCAGCACCTCACATCACACTAGCACATCACATCACGCCAGCACCAGACACGCACCAGCATATCACACCATTCCACCACATAACACTACACTAACCACACCAGCACATCACACCACACCAACTGCACCAGCACTAAAGACCACACCAACCACACCTGCTAATCACACCATGCCAGCACCAAACTTCACACCAGCACTTCACACCAAGCCAGCACATCACCACAACAGCGCTATGCACCAGTACACCACAACAATGCATCACACTACTCAAATACTTCACACCACACCACACCAGCACATCACACAGTACACCACACCAACACATCACACTACTCAAGCACATCACACCACGCCAGCACATCACACCACACCACACCAGCACATCACACCACACCACGCCAGCACATCACACCACACCATGTCACCACATCACACCACACCAGCACACCACACCACACCACGCCAGCACACCACAACACACCACACCAGCACATCATACCACATCACATCACACCACATCACACCACATCACATCACACCACACCAGCACATCACAGCGCATCACACCACACCAGCATATCACACCACACCACACCACGCCAGCACATCACAACACACCACACCAGCACATCATACCACATCACATCACACCACATCACACCACATCACATCACACCACACCAGCACATCACAGCACACCACACTACACCAGCACACCACACCACACCAGCACATCACAGCACACCACACTACACCAGCACACCACACCACGCCAGCACATCACATCACACCACACCACGCCACCACATCACACCACACCAGCACATCACACCACACCATGCCAGCACATCACACCACACCACACCAAACCAGCACATCACACCACATCACATCACACCACACCAGCACACCACACCACACCAGCACACCACACTACACCAGCACACCACACCACACCAGCACATCACACCACACCTGCACATCACACCACACCAGCACATCACACCACACCAGCACACCACACTACACCAGCACACCACACCAGCACACCACACTACACCAGCACATCACACCATGCACACCACACTACACCAGCACACCACACCACACCAGCACATCACACCACACCAGCACACCACACTACACCAGCACACCACACCATGCACACCACACTACACCAGCACACCACACCACATCAGCACATCACACCACCACACCAGCACATCACACCACCACACCACACCAGCGCATCACACTGCACCAGCAAACCACACCACACCAGCACATCACACCAGACCAGCACACCACACCACACCACGGTCAGCACATCACACCACACCACCACTCCACACCAGCACACCATACCACACCACACCAGCACATCACACCACACCACCACCCACCACACTGCACCACCACACCATACCACACCACACCAGCACATCACACAACATCACCACACCACACCAGCACATCACACCACATCAGCACACCACACCACACCACACCAGCTCATCACTCCACACCAGCACACAAGCACATCACACTACACCAGCACACCACGCCATGCTGCCACACCACACCACACCAGCACATCACATCACACCACTCCAGCACATCACACCACGCCAGCACACTGCACCATGCCAGCACACCACACCACACCAGTACATCACACCACACCAGCACATCACACCACTCCAGCACATCACACCACTCCAGCACATCACACCACATCACACCAGCACACCAACACGTCACACCACACAACACGTCATACCACACCAAAACATCACACCCTACAAGCACATTTCACCAACACATCACACCACACCACCACATCACACCACACCACCACATCACACCACACCACACCACCACATCACACCGCACCACCACATTACACCACACCACCACAACAGATAGAGAAACCTCTATGATAAGTGTTGTGATTTCTTGCAGAGGACTGGAGATGGCACAGAGATGAAATCGACACACAAGGGACACTCACTTTTGAACCTGGAGAAATTTGACGACCCCGACTTAGACAGCACTGATGACAGTGATGAGGAGCTTGGAGGAAACCTGGAGGGTAATTATTCTGCATGAACAACCTTTCCCCCCCCCCTCCTCTCCTTTCTTAGTTCCTCCCTTCTTCCCTTTTTTTCTCATTCCTGTTCGTCTTCCTGCCTGCTGTTACCTCCTGGCTCCATGCTGCGATTCTTGCCTTCTCAGTTCTCTGTCACTCTCTTTTCTCCCCTTTGTCCATCATCTATGTGCCTTTTCATGATCTATCCATTGATCCATCCAAACATCCATCAGTTGATCCACCTGTCCATGTATCGACCAATCCATCCATCCATGGATCCATCCATCCAATGCATCTAACCATCTTCCATTCCTTCCTTCCTTCCTTCCTTCCTCTCTTCCTGTCCACTTGACGGTAGCTGGGGGGAAATGTCTGATGTAGCTGACACATTGAAATAGATGAGCACCATAAAGTTTGTTATTATGGTTGTTCATGCAAAGGGCTAATGTATTTACTCATGTTTATCCCTCCAGAAAATGCTGTGGATGCACAGTTTGGGGAACTTCGCGTAAAGCAAGCAGAGGGTGGCAAGAAGACTTATGCTGACAGACTTTCCGAGATCATTGACCAGTCAAAGAGAGAAAGGGTCTGTATTGATGAAGTCGTAGAGAAGATCTTCTTTTGCACTTCTGACATTGTTCAAATGTATAATGCAAATATGTAACAAGCATTTAATTTCTCATTCTAACATTTTTTTCTTCTAAGAACTCAAAATGGATGTGTGCCATATCACTGATTGCACTCATTGACTGCTTTATCTGCCCAATGAATATTCAAAAACCAATTAAGTTGAATTCAGATAAGTTTACAGATTGTGACTAGATTGACATGCTCTCACAAAATGTAACATTTATGGGAATGTGTGCTGATTTTCTTTCATGTGTTTGCATTAACTGATTAAGAATCTGTCTAATATGCCCGTGATGGTGGATGATTTCATATAAATGTATTTTATGTGTTTGCATGAAGAGTCTGTCTATATTACCTGTGATGTGGATGATTTGATATAGATATCTTTTCTGTGTTTCAGGGTCTATTAAAATTGGAGAAGGAGAAGAACATAGAGGAGACAAAAAAACTGGATGAGGAGTTTGATGCCTTGCGGAAAGGGGGTGCTGATCTGTTTGTCCCCAGGGAAAAAAAGGTATTTCTCTTGCTCAAATTCAGAACAAATATAAATACCTACATACCACTATAACTTCACAAGAAGCTTATCTTGTCACAGGAAAAAATAGGTGAGCTAGTGGTTGGTTCTTCTGTTGAATTGGCAGATGACTGTGGAAGTGCTGATGGGGATGGGATACCAATTTGTTGTTGCAGGTGGGACTCACCCGCTGTTGCTTGCAGCTAGTGGTAGCAGAGTTTGAAATTGTGCAGATTCTAGAGGTGCGTGGATGGACAAGATGCTTCACCCATAGTACCTCCCATACTAAGGAGTTGAACTACTTAGGAGGTAAACTGGTTACTGGGTGCTGCACAGAGGTTATTGGGGGTGAAATTTCCCCAAGAACTATTTCCTCCAAGAAAAAAAGAGACTGAAATAAAGATGATGATGTTGATGATGATGATGGTGGTGGTGGGCTTTAGATCTTCTAGAGTGGTTTGAACAAACATCGGTTCTAGTGGCCTGACCCTGTGTTGATCTTCCTCTTTGGCTCTTTGGGACTGTCCCTCCTGGCTGTGGTAGCAGGACTTGAAAACTCTGCAGCCAGGGGAGCCAGCTGATTTTGGGATGAGATTCATGGGTGGGGGGTGGGGGTGGGGGCATCAAATGGCTCCTGCCACATTTTGTGTTCTCTGCTACTTTACTCATTTCTTGCATGCTTTGACTATCCAGAACAGAATTTAATGTGGAAAAACCAAATTTACACAAAAAGGCAAATCTCTGTCCTGTTGGCAGAAACAGAGAAGCATCCCACATTTTTATTTAGTCTAAAAATCGCAAAATAAGTTTGAAAAAGGATTAATTGTTGTGTTGCATGCTTGTTTGGGCATTTGTTGTCACTAGTTTGAGAAAAACACTTTTTCTTGTCTCATTGTCTGTCTTTATGACAGCAGGAATCACCGGAAGAAATCCTGAAGAAGGCACTGGAAAGGGCAAAGGAGAAGGTGGACAACCCTGCACCACAGGTATGTGTGACAGTTTGTGGTGATAAACATTGGCATGGCGGAGCAGATATGAGTGTGTTACTGCTTATCTTCTCATGGCTCTGTTGTCAATGACAGAGCAGTTGTGAGTGTGTTACTGCTGTCTTCTCATGGCTCTGTTGTCAATGGCAGAGCAGCTGTGAGTGTGTTACTGCTGTCTTCTCATGTCTCTGTTGTCAATGGCAGAGCAGCTGTGAGTGTGTTACTGCTTATCTTCTCATGTCTCTGTTGTCAATGGCAGAGCAGCTGTGAGTGTGTTACTGCTGTCTTCTCATGTCTCTGTTGTCAATGGCAGAGCAGCTGTGAGTGTGTTACTGCTTATCTTCTCATACATGTCTCTGTTGTCAATGGCAGAGCAATATGAGTGTGTTACTGCTGTCTTCTCATGGCTCTGTTGTCAATGGCAGAGCAGCTGTGAGTGTGTTACTGCTTATCTTCTCATGTCTCTGTTGTCAATGGCAGAGCAGATATGAGTGTGTTACTGCTGTCTTCTCATGTCTATGTTGTCAATGGCAGAGCAGCTGTGAGTGTGTTACTGCTGCCTTCTCATGTCTCTGTTGTCAATGGCAGAGCAGATGTGAGTGTGTTACTGCTGCCTTCTCATGTCTCTGTTGTCAATGGCAGAGCAGCTGTGAGTGTGTTACTGCTGTCTTCTCATGTCTCTGTTGTCAATGGCAGAGCAGCTGTGAGTGTGTTACTGCTGCCTTCTCATGGCTCTGTTGTCAATGGCAGAGCAGCTGTGAGTGTGTTACTGCTGTCTTCTCACGTCTCTGTTGTCAATGGCAGAGCAGCTGTGAGTGTGTTACTGCTGTCTTCTCACGTCTCTGTTGTCAATGGCAGAGCAGCTGTGAGTGTGTTACTGCTGTCTTCTCATGGCTCTGTTGTCAATGGCAGAGCAGCTGTGAGTGTGTTACTGCTGTCTTCTCATGGCTCTCTTGTCAATGGCAGAGCAGATGTGAGCGTGTTACTGCTGTCTTCTCATGGCTTTTGTCAATTTGCAAGAGAGACTGAAGCTACAGGAAGAGGATTTGTCTTCCAAGATGAAACCTGTGGTCTTAAGTGAATTGACTCTGTCCCTTCCCTTGCAGTGATACTGAGTTGACAACATGCCTCTTGTGCAGCACACACAACTCTTCCATGCTCAGTGACATTGTTGAGATTTTCCCACTAAAAAATGATGGTGCTTTGCCCATTGTGATGTTTCTGCTACTAATAAGAATTGCTAAGCTTTGGTGCCCAACACTGTGGTACTTTACTTGAAATATGAGACGATGTAATATTGCAGGGGTGATATCAAAATAGCTTATTAAGACACACACACACACACAGACACACACACACACACACACACACACACACACACACACACACACACACACACACACACACACACACACACATATATATACACACATATAAAAAATTTGTTTGTTTGTTTGTTTGTGTTTTAATCATCTAGAAGCAGACTTTTCATCTTGTATGAGTGATATGGAGATAGTGTGTAATATTGCATATTCATTCCTTAGCCTGGAAATTTTTAAAGGTGTAAAAATGAGCATTCCTCCATTTCATTTACAAGTAAGTCAGTGTATGGAAAGACTTTGAGAGACTAGCATAGGCATGTCCATCACCGTTGTGTTCCTCCCTTATGTTTGCATTTTACTTGGTGTGGAGAAGTGAATGAGGTTTCAACCACGAGAACATTTCCACTGGTTTGCTGAAAAAGATAACATGTCATGAGATTCTGAACAGCCTGTTGTTTCTGTCCAGTCTGCTGCCAAGTTAGAAGTGGACCGCTACAACTCCATCCTCAACCAGCTCAAGTTTGAGGCCAAGGCACCTGTAAGTGTTGGCTTTGATGTCTGGTGATGCCTCTGAGTGCTCTGGCTCTGTTTTTTCTTGCATCCAAGCCTTACAGAGAGCACGAAGTTTGGTTTCAGTGCTTCATTTTGCATCACAAGGAAAAAAGTGCTTGTCTGGGAAAGGATTTATATATTTTTTAATTATATGGTTTTCACAACTATTCTTTAATTAATGTGCAGCTTTAATCAGTATGCTTTATTGTTTCATTTGTTTTATCTATCAGATAATTCATAAACAAAGATTATTACTTTGATAATGGTACATGTATTTTCAAAATAACAAATACTGAAGCAGAATATCTGACGTGAATTTTCAAAATGAAATTTCAAACATTGTTTCTTGCTGCGCACTTGTGATGGCAAACATCCTGTGCATATCAACTGAATGGTGTTAGCTGTGTTTGAGCCTACCAGCAGGAAGATGCTCATTGGTGATGACAAACATCTCTTGCATATATCAACTGAATAGTGATTGCCTGGTTTCAGCCTACCAACAGGAAGAAGACAGCCGAGGAACTTGCAAAGGAAGAGAAAGAAAGATTGGAAAAGCTGGAGGTATGAGAGGCATCCAGTTGTATTTGTTTTTTTCTTTCCAAATGCATTTGAATTTTAATGATGTTGAGCTCGAGTGATTGCTGTAAGCGCTGTCCAGTCATAAAATAAAGACGGTGTCGGAAACTCAAATTTTTTTAAATGATTTATTGAAAATGTATAAGAGAGAACGAAACCAGTACCAGACACATTCTTGTAAATGTGCTATAAATTGTATAAGTGTAACTTTTTCCAGTTGTATACATGTAGTGTATTAAGAAGAGACTATCAATTACTGCATGGCTTGCATGGACTCCTACACTTGATTGTGAGTGTTAATTGTAAACAAGAATTTTCATCAAGGACATGTGAGTGTTTTAGATGCAAGGTGTGGATGCTGACATTATCTGTTTTCAGGCAGACCGGCAAAGGAGGATGCGGTGTGTGGGGCCCAATGCTGGCACAACCCATGTCTCGGCTGACGCCCTAGATGATGACTGGTCAGTACCTTCTTTGTCTCTTTGGCTGGCTGCATTTGATTCTTTCCTGGTAAAGATGCCAACACAAGCTGTCTACAGGGAGGAAAGCAGTAAGCCCCATCTTGGGCGCATGTTGCTTAGCGTACCTAGTTGGCAAATAATAGGCCGGTGTCAAAATGTGTCAAACATTTGACTACATTTACATCTGCTTTCACCATGTTGACATATGTTGACACCGGTCTACTCCTTACAAATCTTGCAAGGTTCCTAATGTAAGCAATGCACCCCCTTCACTTTGATGTGGGGTGGGGGCTTGGGAGTGGGGATGATTTTCTTGCCCAATGTTAGGATAAAAGTTGTAAAGAAGGGTTTGATGTGTGTTTGGATTTATGTACAATTCCTTGTTTTTGTTTGTTTCAGGGATGTTATCCTGTCTTCTGAAGCTTCAATGAAGAAAAGAGTTGGATTCAGATTTGATAATGGGGATATGGAAGAGCAAGATGAGGACGAAGACAATGACAGTGATGGGACTAATGATGAAGAGGATGAAGATCAAGATTCTGGTGAGGATGAAAATGATGATGATGAAGAGGAGGAAGAAGATGATGAAGAAGATGATGAAGAGGAGGAGGAGGAGGAAGAGGAGCTGGAAACAGATGGAGAGGAGGCTGAAGTGACAGAGAAACAAGCAGAGAAGAAGTCTAAGTCGGCCACTGGGTCTCAAACCAAGTCCATCTTGAAGAAGCGGGAGCTGACAGAGGAGGAGAAACAGGTGAGTTGAGTGCTGTGGGTGCTGAATTGAGGGGACTTGGCAGCTGGGAAGGTTCACCATATTCCTTTCAGAGGTGTCCATGTGGTCTGGGTGGCGTTTTTCTCTTGCAGTCATTTGCTTTGGGCAAGGCTTTGACTGCCACTACTGTAGGAACTGTCATGTCAGCTGTGCCTGCACCATGAGCTAAAAAAATGTTCAAATGGATATGACTTGTAAACATGGTACAGTGTCTAATGTTGATCCATGCAGTAAAACATATGATATTAGCAGTTACGTGACAGTCAAATTTAGTAATAACTGAATAGCAATCACTACTGAAGATTCTCCATTCTGCTTTAATTGCAATTCAGGTTGGTTTCAAATTATAAACATTAAAGATAATGTCATGGTCTTCATGATGAATTATAGCCCTCAACCTATATATTTGATTTTGTTTGTTGTTATGAGTTCTTGTAGTGGAAATAACACCAAGGATCATTTACTGATGTTGTTTCAAGCTGATTATTCTGATTTGCTGCAGAAAATGCAGGAAGAAGCAGAAAAAGCCAAAAAAGAACTCCCCTACACTTACCCAGGTATGCTTGATTAGTACTCAAAGTATGAAAACTTGAGCTTTCTCTTTTTTCCTGAGTTAATTTACTCTGATTTTCTCATTGTGGAGTTTATTCACATGATTTGTGTTCAGAATAGGAAATTACTTAGTTGACCATGAAAAACTACTTTCAAATTTATTTCTTTTAAGTTTGGTATCTGCAGATGAACTGTGGCAGCAGCCCGAGTACCCTAGCAGAGTGCAGGGGTGCATTGCACAGATGAGAGGAAAGCTAGGATCCTGCAAAGAATAGGCCGCTGTCAACATGTGTCAACATGGTGAAAGCAGATGTAAAGGCAATGTCAATGTTGCTTGGGGCTGGCTGTGCAGGTGCTTCTTGAGCAGGCCCTGAAAACGCAAAGAACACAGCATTCCAGTTGAAGAGGGAGCTATGCGATTCTTGACACATGTTGACATTGGCTTATGCCTTGTGGGACCTCATGTCTGTGCAATGCAGCCCTCTATTGTGAATGGGGCTGCTGTTGACCGAGACTAGAGAAGTGACAGCTGCACAACAAGTGGGATCTGGCCTTGGATATTTTGTTGCAGTGGCCTTGTCAGGCAGATCTCCTTGCTTGCTGCTGGAAACTTGGCAGTGTAACATTGTAATGATGATCTGTGAAAAGAACTGAAACAAGGCATTGCTTTGTTGTGTAATCTGTTTCCTGGGTGTGTTTTAAATAAAGGCCTTTTTTTCATGACCAGCTCCCAAGAGCTATGGGGAGTTTGTGGTGCTGGTGGAAAAGTACTCTCTGTCGGATCGTCTCACTGTTGTCAACCGCCTCATCGCCTGTCATCATGCCAGCCTGGCAGATGGCAACAAGCAGAAACTGGAGGTATGCAGACAGTGCTAGTTACGCAGTGATCCAGAGACAGTGACTCAATGTCTAGTAACCCGACACAAACGATGTATCTTGACTAAAATGGCACAGAGGGAATGCTGCAGTGTCCTTGTTGCTGCCAATGTGGTTTTGCTCTCAAATTGCTAGCATTTCACTGTTGCTGCCGATGTGGTTTTGCTCTCAAATTGCTAGCATTTCACTGTTGCTGCCGATGTGGTTTTGCTCTCAAATTGCTAGCATTTCACTGTTGCTGCCGATGTGGTTTTGCTCTCAAATTGCCAGCATTTCACTGTGCAACTTTCCCAAGGGGCCCAGAATTGTCCTAGTGAAATTGTGTATGATCTGCTTCCTTTGACTTGATTCTTAAAACATGCAAAAGAAAAAGGACCCAGATATGATATAAATCCCAATGTATCTCTTGCTGAAAATTTTTTAAACTTAAATATTGGATTCCCCAAGTGCTCATAAGGCAGGGAAAATGGGACAGCAAACAAATACTTAATTACCATTAATTTCTCTTCTCACTCCTCCCCAGCCCCTCTCTCCCCCCCCCCCCCCCCCCCCCCCCCCATTTTTTTCACAATCAATTAAAAAGAGAAAAAAAGGGTCAGTCACTGAGTCAGGTTAACATAACCTTTTTTTTTTTTTTCTTTGTCCCAACTGGGCTTTATAAAGCTGTGTATGTGTAATTATGTACATGTGTGCTTTGTACCTGGATTTATTTTATGCAAGTGTTCAAGTGACTGTTTTAACAAATGTTATATATGAAACTAAAGAGATCCCCAATCCTTCCCTCTCCCCCAAACCCCACCCCTACCCCTACCCCTACCCCTACCCCTACCCCCACCCCACCAAAGCTGAAGGGCTAACAGTTTCTTGTGCTCGCATTGACAAGATTCCTTCATGTATATTTTGAGACTTCAGCCTTGGCACTGTTTTGTTGTGTCTGCAGAGGCTGCTGCCCTTTCTGATTCTGTACTTGGGCCAGCTGCCACTGGAGACGGCAGAGGGTCGGAAGCTGCGTCAGGACCTTGTCACTCCCATCCATGGGCTGGCAGTGCAGTTCCCCAGCACAGCGGCGCGCGCCATCAACAAGTGTCTGCTGGATGTCCACCAGCGCTACGCCCAGCTCCGAGACCAGCATGAAGGCCGAGGACGATTTCCACCCCTGTGTGAGGTAAGGAGCTCTGAGGCAGGTTTCACAGGGCTAGGATATGCCAGCAAAGTTAGTCAAAGGCAATCCAACTGAGGTGTGTTTCGTTTCAAAAGGTGTTGAAACCATTTGCCTGCTTGTCTGTGGCAAAAAAGAATTTCTTAGCCTAGACAAAACTGCAGTTGGGTGAACAAATAAAATAAAATAAAATAAAAAGTAAAGTAAAGAACTTTAATGCTGTAGCCTACTGGCACACATCAGTCACATGATAAGTCAAGGTCAGTTTTAGTGAGAATCCTATTGTTCTGCCCTCTCCATTGTAATTGATATTCATGAACTCTGGCCCCAGTCTGCAAAAATTTTTCTCTTGGCTCATGTGCATGACTGTATCCATAGGAGGCTACAATTTTAAATCGTGCTCAGTGTTCATGGAGCTTGGAATGTAACAGGAACAATACAGGCAGGAAATTGCATTGTTGTAAATCTGCCCTTACATGAAAGGCATGCAGGAAATTACAAGACGGACAACTTTTTTCCTATGTGAAAGCTTTCGCTGGATAGCGCAGATAGCTTGACATTGTCAATAACCTTTGGGTTTCTTTTTCCTTTCCTTTTTTCAGTGAAATTGCATGTTATTTGTGTGATATTCCATGTAGCAGCTGTTATTTCTGTGTTGTGACTGTTGCAGCTACAGTACCTGGTGCTGGTCAGCCAACTGTTCCCCACCTCTGACTTCCGTCACGAAGTCTGCACCAGGGCTCTCGCCTTCCTGACGCAGCTGCTGCGTGAGGTTAGCTCACACCCTGTCTGCGACAGGCCAAGTTGGCTTTGTTAATGCCTGCTCTGTCTGAAAGCTACATTCTCTCTCTGTAAAGTCTGTGAGAATGCTGGCCTAATTACCGATTGCAATGTCTGCTGTGAAAGAGCCATGCCTCTTGTAGAAGATGTTGCTGTGAGAGCATTTGGTGCTGTCAAGTCTTGAAAGAAAGAAAGAAAGAAAGAAAGAAAGAAAGAAAGAAAGAAAGAAAATATTTGTGCAAGTAGGAGCAGCTACAAGGGTAGTTTACTCATGCATTATGCTGACATGCATGTTTTATGATGATCATTTGAATGTTTAATTTGGCATCACTTTAACTTGATATTATTCCTTCCTTGAAATTTGTGTTGTGGATTACGCTAAACATCTAAATTTAAGACTGCCTTGGGGATATTGATGTGTTGCTTGTAAGTTGTGTACATCTTTGTGATAACTCGACTTGATGAGGGAGCAGGAGGAAACCTGGGATAATTTTTCTCTTCCTATGCCGAGACTTTTGATCACCACTGTCTTGTACTTCGTTGTTTCAGTGCCCAGTAAGAAGTGAGAAGGATGTCATATCTGGCATCCTGTTGACAGCTCTCTGTTTTGAGGTAAGACCCGCAAAGTCAGAGTAGGTCATTTTTGCTGCATACTGCTAAACCTGCTGTTCATGGCATTATAAACACACTAATTGGTGATTAAATGGTTTATTTTCCCCCAAAAGTTGTGTGAGATAAGGATATTTATGTAATTTTTAGAACTGAGGCACCTCAGTTCACATAAATTAAAATTAAACCTCATTTGATGTGAAATTGAGACCACACGGACACCACGACGATGACGATGACGATGATGATGACGATGATGATGATGATGATGATGATGATGATGATGATTGATAACGACAGTGATGAAAAAGGTAAATTTCATACCCAAATTTCCTTTAGGTACTTGTTCAGGTAAATTTGGGTTATAGCGTAGACTTTGTGTCCTCATTGTCAATGGAATAATGCCTTTTATCCTTCTGTTTTGTTTGCTTTCAGTATGTGCTGCTTTCAAAGCGCTACGTGAATGAGCCGTTGACCTTTTTGCACGGTCTCCTGTTTCTTGCCATCAAGAAGGAACCCAACAAATGTAAGATAAAAGGAGAGTTCATTAGCGTACCTATCCTGATTTGTAATTGCTCTGACAATTGCAAATGTTGCAAATGGTTTTGAATTTCTGGAGTGAAGCTACAGACACATTACATTGCTTTTAACTTTAAGGATGTATGTGACTTGAATTTTCTTGTGCAGATTTTCTTTAACAATACAACAAAGAGAAGGGAAGCAACATTCAGAGTAAGTCTAATAAAATGTGTGTTGATATGTGTCTAGGAAATGTGCAGATGTTTATGAAATGTTACTTTTTCCCCTGGGAGGGTGAGGTTTTAAAAAGGTACTTTTTTGACTCACATGCGAAGCAAAAGTGAGTCTATGTACTCACCCGTGTCGTCCGTCCGGGCGTCCGGGCGTCCGGGCGTCCGTGAAAAACTTTAACGTTGGATTTTTCTCGGAGACTATTAAGTCTATCAACACCCAATTTGGCATGATGGTGTATGATAACAAGGCCTCAAAAAACATACATAGTGACTTGTCCTTGCTTCAAGGTCAAGGTCGCAGGGGCCATAAATGTTGTCTAAAAAACAGTCATTTTTCACATTTTCTCAATTTTCTCTAAAGTTTTTGAGATTGGATACCTGAACTATATATGGTATATAGGGCAAAGTAAGCCCTATCTTTTGATACCAGTTTGGTTGACCTTGTTTCAAGGTCAAGGTCACAGGAGCTCTTTAAAGTTGGATTGTATACATATTTTGAAGTGACCTTGACCCTGAACTATGGAAGATAACTGTTTCAAACTTAATAATTATGTGGGGCACATGTTATACTTTCATCATGAGACACATTTGGTCACATATCATCAAGGTCAAGGTCACTTTGACCCTTATGAAATGTGACCAAAATGGGGTAGTGAACCACTAAAAGTGACCATATCTCATGGTAGAAAGTGCCAATAAGCACCATTGTGCTTCCTATGTCTTGAATTAACAGCTTGTGTTGCATGACCTTTGATGACCTTGACCTTGGGTCAAGGTCACATGTATTTTGGTAGGAAAAATGTGTAAAGCATTTCTTAGTGTATGATGTCATTGGTAGGTTTAGTTGTTTGACCTTGACCTTGAAGGTCACCTGAAGGTCAAGGTCATGTAAAGGTCAAGGTCAAGCATGTGAGTCGTATGGGCTTTGCCCTTCTTGTTTGACAGGAAATCAGTCGGCTATGAGTGAGCGGGGCTGACTAGCATTGGCTCATTTTCATTGTTGACCCAATGTATCTGCAGCCCCCTAAATGCAGAAAGTTTTTACAGTAGTCGGGAGATTGTGCTTGTGATCACCGACATTTGAGAGCATTTAAAATTAATTTTCTTTCTACACAACCAACAATCTGTAGTTATGCATGAATGATAAATATTTGATGACTAAGCATTATGATAGACATTTGATGCAAATGTAGAAAACAATTGTAGAAGGCTGTGCATGAATTTATGTTAACCTTGCCAGACAAATCTGAAGTAAAACAAGATATTTAAAATTCTTTTTTTCAGATGAGACCGTGTTTCCTCCATTCACTCCGATCTCCAAGTTTGCTGATCTGCTGCAGTTGAAGAAGAAAGAATCATCCAGGTTAGATTTGGGATTGGATGGTTTCCAAAAGGTTTTCAGTGAGTCATGTGTTATTGTGATGCCTGGCTTCTCTCAGGGTGCTTTGGAGGAAATGTGAAAGGTTTCACGCTTGTAGAATTGCTTGTAAAATTGGTCATGCTCTGCACGTGAAATGTTTTGGAGGTTTGCCTTCATACTTCATTTCCACACATACCGCTTGTGCCTTGACTGAGAATCCTTCCTTTCTGCAGGAACATCACCCCTATGAAGTTGGAAACCTCGATGCTCTTTGAGTCCCCAGAGAAATTGCACACAGATGATTTCAGGTGTGTAGAAAGTGAAAATTATGGTGACTTTAGTCAAATGTGTCTGATTTGAGCTGGCTGGAGAAGATTTAGAAACATGTAGGTATCAAATGTTCTACTCTTAGATGGTTTATCACACACAAAGGTGGTGAGGGCTATGGCAAGAGTCAGCAGAGAAGGTATCATGCTGGATCTGGATCAGCTGGAACACCAGAGACCAGAGCCCTACTGTCCAACAGTAGCGGAAGCAGGCAGTTTCTGCCCTATGATGCATACAAGGCGTGCAGGGAGATGAGGGCAGCGGACGGGCACCTGGAGCTATAACCAGGTGTGGCCCTCCCCCCGAGAGTGTCAGGAAGTGAAAAGGGCCGAAACACTTGCTGACAGGGCCTCTCCCTCTGAAGACTGTCAGTTGCCTTGCTCTGTTAGGAGTTTCATGCCACTTTACATTTGGCAAGGTTTTGTCAGTTCTTGACTTTCAAGGTAGACATGGTGGTTGCACCTGGATATACTGTATGCAGGTATTAAGGGGAATTCTTCAAAATCATACTTCAGCCCTCATTGTGTAAATCGATTGCATGAATGTTCAAGGGAGTAGTTTGGTAGAAACAGGAGTGGAATTGAAAGATAGTCAACAATATTTACTGCCACCTCTCTATTGAAAGGAAAAGGAGTTAAGCCTTTCAATCCCAGAACTATTTTGAGCCATACAAAAAAGTAAGTGTGTCCAGGAAAATAAAAATATGAGAGAAACAAAAGCATATAGATAGTCAAAAGTATATATATTCTTGAAGGAAAATGATTAACAAATCAAATAAGGACAATGTCAAGGTCAACAATGGCAGATAACTATTTATTCAGAGGGAATTACTCACTTGTTGAAAAAAAATAATCCAAGAGAACAAAAAAGTGTATAATAATTTACAGCATTACTCAACGTGGACCAAAATGTTGCAGGAACATATCTGAACATATATTACACACTCTCAGTAGGTTCATTGTGACAACATGCATCCAAAATGACAAATGCAATTTCCCCAAAACAAGTGGTCTATTTTGCTGTTTCTCATTAAAAAACAGACCTCTCCAACTATAAATTACAAAAAAAAGTATATGATGTCTATACAAGTATGAACTTTATATGTTCAGTCTGTGGATCCCAACAAAGAACAACATTCCAATGAATGCTCGAATTTCCACACTGTCAGTGTCATAGTCCCATTCACATCCATGCTGATGTGCATACATTTTTGTTTGTTGCACGATCAAGTCAATGGCATCTTGCGGGAACAACAAGCTGAAAAAGTCAACAATGTCTGCATCAGGGGGCAGTGTCTGCTTTGGTCCATGTTGTCCATGGAATCAAAGATTATAGGTTACACAAAGATAGCTCATTAGCTCATTGTTGTGAGGATCGAGACATGTTGCGCCCCAAGCGGCTAGAACTATGGGGAAGTAATCACAACGCTTAGAGACATGTAAAAGTGCTTGTTTGTCGACGCATTTCTGAGGTGTTCCGATCATGTTTCTGAATACATTTATGGTGTAATGTGTAATAAAATGATTTGCTGCAATAATGGGGGTGTTTTGGCTTTGTTTTTTGTAGCAGGTGTTGTGAAATCGAAATATTTGGTTCATCTAAATGGATGGTTCTGCGCATGCGCGTGAGCCTATAGTCCGTTTAAACATTGCTCTTTCAGTGGAGATGCTACTGACTTCGCACGCCCGGGGAGTTATGCCAAAGATCCGGCCGCGTTAAAGCATGCAAATATATTAATTAGATTAAAAACTAATCCAAAATAGTCATATTAGACTGTTTTAACGTATACTTTCTGCACAAAACCCACAGAAGATAAATAAACAAACCTCACCGTTTGTACCTAGATGGCTAGCAAACGAATAATCTTTGTCTCCACTGGCAGAGCAATGTTGAAACGGACTATAGGCTCACATTTCGATGAACCAAATATTTCGATTTCACAACGCCTGCTACAAAAAACAAAGCCAAAAACCCCCATTATTGCAGCAAATCATTTTATTACACATTACACCGTAAATGTATTCAGAAACATGATCGGAATACCTCAGAAATGCGTCGACAAACAAGCACTTTTACATGTCTCTAAGCGTTGTGATTACTTCCCCATAGTTCTAGCCGCTTGAGGCGCTGCGTTTCCGAGCGTCTTGTAACTTTATATAGCAAAAGCTCGGCATGAGCTATCTTTGTGTAACCTATAATCTTTGATGGAATGGAGGATAGTCCTTTGGAATGGCCGTGTCGAAAGTACGGTCCCCCGTCTCAGCAACGCGTTGTGGTGTTGATTGAAATCCAGCACCTCTCCTTCGCAAAGTGGCATGACCACTCCCCCTTCCTGTTGATGTGCTCAGTAGATCTGTGACATCTTCTTCCTCCTCACTGTCGGAGCTGCTCTCAACCGCAGTATCCGAAATGATGTTGCTTTCGGATATGTCTTTGACTTCAGTTTCATTGATGCTAATGTCGCAGTTTAGCGGTAAATCTAAAAAAAAATATACCTTCTTCGTCCGTGGTAGAGCGTCGGGAAGCCATTTTGCCAAACTGCACCAGTTCACGATCAACATATTGAAAAAAAACGAGCAAAATCGGCCAAGTACGAAGCACAAAACGTAAACATTTGCAGACATGCAGTCTGGGTCACGTGACCTCGAGTCATGTGATTCCCGCTGGAAGGGATATTTTAAAACTAGCTTGAAAGAGGCTGACCCTTGCACCGCAGATAGATCCGCTCTTGGGAGTGAAAGGCTTAAGGGCACAAATGTGAACGAGTCCACTGATACATAAAGGCATTTGGATGCTGTTAATCTGTTTTCTTTGTGAATGTTGATGACCCAGGCATCCTGTCAGATGTGTGCTGTCATTCTGTGAACCCGAGTCAGTAGTGACTCTGACACAGCTCGCAATGAATGCATAATAGACTTGATCCTTGGCATTACAGCATTGCGCCAAAAATAGTTCGTTCTGATACTATTTTTTCCCCACTTTTAACTGAAATCATTCAAATGTCAAAACTTGTTCCATTTCAACACAAACATTTTATTTAATCGAATAAGCGCTTGTTTATTGCTTCAACAAGAGTAAGTGAAGAGTTTTGTGCGAAATAGTCTTAGAACTACTTTAACGGCGTATATCAGGGAGCACATCGGCTATCCCACATGCCTCTCATGGGACCTCCTCATGCATATTTTGGATGAAAACCTTTCATCACTTGATGTCAACTGTGCTAGAGAAACTTTCGCCGGTAGGCGAAGTCTCTAGTGAACTAGAATGGTGTGCTCTTACCTAGTAGGATGCAGTGTCGTCCCATTTCTTCTGTCTTTGGTGAGCAAATGCCAGGCTAAACCTGGACTTTGCAACCTTAAAGTCCCCCTGACTTTTTTCTTGTGCATAATGCGGGACTTGCTGTGATCTGGTAAAGGCCACTTCATTACCAATAGCCTCGTACATGAAAGCATGACAACCTCGTCATTTATTGAATACAGATCTTGAGTACTAGTGCCTGTGTGGCATGTCTTGAGAACCAGGGTTTACATTGGATGCT
>JAWQFJ010002357.1:157259-167259 GCA_034096865.1 Theodoxus fluviatilis
GAAGAGACACGGAAGGCGTGAGTTTCCCTCTTTTTCCACTTACACCAATACTAATAGCATTCAGGAAATGTGTCAGTGACAGAACTTTAGTATTTATAGGGCGGGCTTATGAAGGACAGGGGGGCAGTGTCCTCTGTAGTTAGCAGTGTGGGCTGTCAGCTGGCAAACAATCCTCCTTTTCCACAATGCTGCTTGCTTCAGTTAGTGCTGTGTGTGTGAAGTTAGAACGGCAGTCCCAAATATGACAGGTGTGGCAAAAAGTTCCTAATAATTATTCTCACTTCTGAGGGTTGTAGATAATAATTTTCTTGCAACTATTGGACAGCATTTTCAAAAATGGATGAGTACTTGTATGTCAGTGTGTAGGTAAAGTTTACTTATTTATGCCTTTCACTTTCAGTCAGCTGGGTCATGTCACATTTGCTGATCTTCATGGGAAGGTCATGATGGCATGTTGAGTTGATAAGTGTTGAGATGTTGGTGTTTCCCCTGAGTCTACTGCAATGCACTTTTCCCATTTGCTACTTGCAGGGATGCAGAGAGGAAGAGAAAGGTGAAAGAAATCATGGGCTTCCTGGCCAACCAAGAAGGAGACTTCAGAAAAATAAAGAAAATGAAGAAGTAGCAGAAACATCTCATCACTTTGGTCTTCCACTTGGCACACCAGCAGTCAGGTGGATTCAGTTCAGACAAAATAAAGTATCCACCACTAAATTACTCTACTGTGGACGTGGCTGTGTTAACTTAGTTCATCTGGACTCTGTGAATGCGAATAGCCTTCACGAGATTGTGCTCATTTACAGGGGAATTGTTTAGCTCTTTTGGAGGGAAGTGACAGTAATCCTGTAGCCTGCAGGATGAATATTATCAAGAAATGGGAATATCTCTGAATGTTCAGACTCAAACATATACCATCAAGGTAGCAATCACGCAGTTTTCAAAGTTGTCTGTACTGGGTGTTGGAGAGGAGAGTGAAATTGAGTGTGCATGTGCGTGCATGTGTGTATACATGCATGCATGTGTGTGTGTATATGTGTGTTCCTTTCCTCCACATCCCAGTGTGTATATGTCAACACTTGTGATCTCAAAGCCGGAACAGATGTGATTTCCACTGACTCTTGGAGTTCCTGGGTTTGACCCATTTGTCTATGGACATGTGGTTTGTAGTTGACATGTACTGTGTACAGCAAACCTCTTGTAGAAATGTGTCGATTTCTACACAGACCAATAAAAGAACACCAATGGTTACTTATTCATTGATACTTGTCTTTCTCATAAGTGCAGGGTAACCCAATGGGGGTTACAAGATATTTCTTCTTGGTTATCTCTTGGGTGTCGAGGAAGATGACGCGCTGTGCCGTGATCTGTGGATGCGTGTATGGCTCCGAAGTCCAAACTCTGAGGCACATAGGCAGCTGCAGGTGGGGCAAGGAACACTGGTCTGGACAGTGGTTGAAGCAGCTCTGTGTTGCCTTGCTTACGCCTTGTCTCCCAACACGCTTCGTAAGAACCGAATAAATAGGGACATTAGAGTTCTGCTTACTTGGAATTCTTCTAGTGAGTATCGTGCTTAATAGCCTTATATATATAACAAAGGCTGACAGGCTGTAAAACTCCATCAGTCCAGTCCATGAACATTTAAAATTATGATTTGTCAAGCTGTGGTGGGGCTCTAAACAAATGAGGAGCTTGTCAACCTCTTTCTCACTTCCCACTTTATAATTTCATTCTAGACTTGAATGTGAGCACACAGACACATACATAAAATTTAGAAGGAAAACAATACTAGACAAATAAATGGGGGGGATCTTGTATGATGCATCACATCTAAACTATGTATTGGATGCATCATTTAAAGCCATCAATCAGTGTCTGCCACAGTTCAGCAGTCACAAAAACCTTCACATCTTTTTCCTGATGATTCACACACAACTGCATGCTTACTAGTGAATCATGAATTTTAACTTTGCATTTTTTTACTGCACCCCAACATGTACTTTACCCTCCACTCTCAAGCCAAAAAACCCCCCGTGATTACAGTGTCTCCACAGAATAACCTCCCTTATCTCCTACACTAATGGACCCACCATGTCTCCCTATGCCATATGTAAGTGGCGAATAACTAGGGACCCCGTGACTTGATTTGCATTTACTCTTAATCTGTTCTAGTGATGTTCGTGCTTACTGGCCTTGCATAGCCCACAAAGGCTGACAGGCAGTAAAACACCATGAGCATGTGCGCCCACCACTGAAACAAGTTCTATAGCGCTATTCACGTGTAGCACACTTCTGCAGCATTAAAATGTTGGGGGTGGGGTACCCCAAAAGAAAAGGAAACGCAAACCTCTCAAACCCAATAATGTAGTTGTTGCTTTGAACTTACTTTTTTAAATAACGATTTGTCAATTAAAAAAGCATTCCAGCCACTCCATGGTGCTTCCAAACAAGTGCTTGCAACTCAACCAGAGATCACTTCTTCCTTGTCTTCTGTGATTTGGTGCCACTCACAGCACAGGAGACCTGATTGTCAAGGTTGGTTGAAGTGGAACAAACTTGTGACACCAACTGACAGTAAAAATAAATAAGGGAAATTCCTTCCTCGATCACTAATCACACTTAAGAACGAACATGCCACAAACAGAATTTTACATAAAACCATTGATTCATTGCAGAAATACAAATATACACCTTTTGATGTTAATTTTTCTCATAAAATGAAAAGAAAACTGAGAACAACAACAAAACCAATTATTACTAATTAAAACCTTTAAAACCACATAAACAAAAAAAACAAAAAAAAAAAACACGCAGCAGGCTACTGGCGAGATTTACAGCTCTTAGTTCCAAAATTTACTTCTCCAATATTACTCATCTCCTATCTCCCTTTATATAAGGTTCTCTGTGTTCAATAGTGGGAAAAAATGTAATTCACGTGCAACAGGGAATGCGCACCACCTAGGTGACGATGCACGTGCAGCTTGCACGAAAACGCAACAGTCCCATGAAAACCCAACCACACAATTAAGTCCCTTAGTGCTGTGCTCAGCAAAACACTAACAATAAGGGGATGGACAGAAGGAGCTCTATGACCCATCAAACTCTTGATTCAAACGCGCACAAAACACACTAAGTAAAGCAACCACGACCCCAGCCCTATGCCTCTCTCTAGGCGCGTAGGAGACGCAGCAGGAGAATTCTTACAAAAAGAAAACACAACTGAAATAAAGTCATCCAAACAAGCCCAAACTTAAATAAAATAAAACTGAGTCGTGACACTGAGGATGTTACAGGAGTTGACTGAAAACAGTTTTTATTCATAAAGCAACTTGTCAGCAGTGCTTTGGCGTCAAACCCAGCTGCACTTCATACCTTGATGGCTGGGCCACTGTCCTGGCACCAGATGACAAGCATACAGTCAAGCATTAGCATGGTCACCATTCAGGGTTCCTGCAGATTTCCAAGAAACACATTTCAATACTTTTCCATGGCTTTTCCACATTTTTTTTAAAATAAAAAAAACACCATGCATTTTCTAGCACAATTCTGTGAGTATTTACAATTGCTTCACACTACTAGGGGCATCTGGCCTCTCCCGTTCATGGTAACAGGAAACAATCTGGCTTCTCCCGTTCATGGTAACAGGAAACAATCTGGCTTCTCCCGTTCATGGTAACAGGAAACAATCTGGCTTCTCCCGTTCATGGTAACAGGAAACAATCTGGCTTCTCCCGTTCATGGTAACAGGAAACAATCTGGCTTCTCCCGTTCATGGTAACAGGAAACAATCTGGCTTCTCCCGTTCATGGTAACAGGAAACAATCTGGCTTCTCCCGTTCATGGTAACAGGAAACAATCTGGCTTCTCCCGTTCATGGTAACAGGAAACAATCTGGCTTCTCCCGTTCATGGTAACAGGAAACAATCTGGCTTCTCCCGTTCATGGTAACAGGAAACAATCTGGCTTCTCCCGTTCATGGTAACAGGAAACAATCTGGCTTCTCCCGTTCATGGTAACAGGAAACAATCTGGCTTCTCCCGTTCATGGTAACAGGAAACAATCTGGCTTCTCCCGTTCATGGTAACAGGAAACAATCTGGCTTCTCCCGTTCATGGTAACAGGAAACAGAATGTGGGTCTTGCATCTCCAGCTCAATGATGTTGCACCCAGTCAAGAAATGTAACTCTGCACGCCATGTGACAGAAAGGGATCACTTGCATGATCGAAAAAAAAACTTCAGCTGATGCAGACATTTCAAAACTTATCCATGGCTTCTCAGTTTTAGCCAACATTTCACAACATTTTCAGGCGCTTGAAAAATATTTGGCAAATTTCACAACTTTTCTAGGTTTTCAATGACTGTGGTAACCCTGACCCATTCCTCTAGATATCTCCTCAGTGCTAGCTTATGGTCATTTTAAAGCCGGATTTCACTGCTGTGCACCTTCACTGCCTCACAGGTTCCTAGGTTTCCTGAAGAAAATATGAATTGAAAGCAATTCAAGTATGACATCTGGATTTCAAAATGTGCCCTGGACTTAATTTGTTTATCTGCAGCTGGTTTGCTCAAGTCAGCAAAGGACAACCTCCATTCTAGCAGACAGAAATCACATTTGAATGATGTCTTCCTCCTCCATTATTCTAACACAACAATTTGTCCTCCAGCAAGACTCAAAATCAGCTCACTTGAAAACTTAGTCATTTGTCCCGGTACATCAAGCTCTGGATGTTTGGAAAATGAAGATGGCAATGATGATCTTAAGAACAATGACAACCATGGTCACGACTCAGTTTGTTATTTTTGTATTTTGCACAGAGTTTAAGGGTCTGTCACGACTCATGGTGGGTGGTGTGACTTTAAGTCCACTTGGTGTTTGTTAGTGCAGCTAGATACGCCTCTAAGCGTTATGCGCAGGTTCAGAACGCTTTGCACGTGTTTTTTGTTTTGTTTGGTTCTGCAGCGGCTCGTGCAGAACTGTTTTTGTGCATAGTATGATGCTTGGCGTTCTCCCTTGCCTGTATATATAGGGGAGGCGGAGAGAGGAGAAAGGAGTGAAAAAAAGAGAATAAGAATTGTACTAAGAACTATAAATGTTAAGCCCGCTGGGCAGTTTTTAAAGGTTTTCATTTGAAGTAATTGTTTCTTCTTTTCATTTTCATTTGTAGGTTCAGTCCGTGAGTTTGATTTGAAAGATGTATATGTAATTGGTTGGTTGTTTTTACGTCTGTTTCGGTTTGTGGCATATTTGTCTTTAAATGTGATTAGTGACGGAGCCTCCACGGGAGTGCCGCACCTGCCAGTGCAGGCTCACCATGCGGCACGTTCTGGGGGAGTGCCCTTGACTTGCTCATCTACGGAGTGGGTTGAGCAATCTGTCTGACATTTTTAAAGATCCTCTTGCTGTGATAAAATTTTTGATAGATTCTGAGTATTATTCTCGTATATGAGTTGTACTATATCTTAATTGTTTTCAATATTTCTCTACTTACCTCTTCTGTGGTAATCTTTTAATTGCACATTTTTATTCAGTGAAAGTATGTTGTGGCCTTGAATGACCTTAAAACCTGATGAGCCCTTGGGCTCCATCCACCTATCCCTCAATGCATTGTCGGTGTCAAGGACATCGAGATGTGACATTTTGCCCTTTTGTTATTATGCTTTTTCGTGTTTGAAGGCTATGCACTGCCTTTGCTAGCTGTTGGGCTGTGGGACTCGATTTTATTGATTTTATATCACTAGTTTAGTGAATTGTACTATACTCCGCTATCGCGGAGAATTATATTACCATGGTGGAAGTGTTTCTTAACGTTGTGGCCTTATAAAGCCTACAAGGCTGATAGGCCCTTAAACTCCATCCATCCATCCATCCATCCATGAGGAACGAATTTCCCCTTTCTTTTTTTTCACTGTCCAGTTGGGGATCAAGCCAACCCAACCGTGACAACCATAAACAAGAAAAATATCTACTTATGCTATGGAGGCCTCTCACCACTGCTCTTAGAATGATGATGATGATTAATTGAGTTTTACAGTGTGATGGAGTTGAAGTGTGCAGGTATGAGACAAATCGTAGCTGCTTTCCACAACTTAATTTTTACCCATGAGTACAGGAGGTGCTAGCTGGTCCCAGGCCGGATGGAATGGCCTAGACCAACCCAAGTGCTAGCTGGTCCCAGGCCGGATGGAAATGGCCTAGGCCAACCCAAGACCGTGATGAGAGTGGTCTCTCAACCCAGATGGAATGGGGTCTCTCTTAGCAAGCACTGCAGCCCCTTTTCCCATGGGTAAAAATAGAGTTGTGGAAGGCAGCTATGATTTGTCTCATACCTGCGCACTTCTAGTTCTACCACCAAAGCCTTGTCCTCCGCTCCATCACAAAAGCTTATCAGCCTGAAGGCTAGGTGAGGAAAAGAAGGCCAAAGCTGGCTGAAGTAGTATCAGGGGCGCGTTGCACTGACACGAGATAAGCCAAGATTTTGCTAGGAATAAGCCGGTGTCACAACGTGTCAACATGATGAAAGCAGATGTAAAGGCAGGCAGTTGTTGACACATGTGACACCGGCCTGTACCTAGCAAGGCCTCGCGGTAGTGCAACGCGGCCCAGGTCAGGCCTTCCTTTCCCTAGTTCCTCACTGTTTACAAACCATGTACATGATGTAGGGAGACTGGTGGGTCTATTCTCACCCCCAACCCACAAGGGACCTGCTCTAAGGATGTAATATCTCACAAATACAAGAAAGAAGGAAAGAAAGAAAAACAAGCTCTAACACACACACATAGAGAAGGTTGGGGCTAGTGGCTGTTTGTGACTGCTTCACAGCACAGTTGCACATGATGGAACTGCAGGCCACCTTATGCATTTACATGTCATTCCAATTATGGCATCTTTCAAACATAAGGAAAGACAATGCAGACGGTGACTATCCAGGTAAACAGCCGAAACCGACGAAGATTTTGATGTAGACAACAATAGCTACACGTTCTCAAAATAACTGATGCCAAATCTACCTGGCATCTGAAGCAGCCATCAAGGTCACTAGAACCAGATGAAGACTTGTATCCAACCAGTGAAACAACTGAACCAAGTTAACTAGGGTCTCTCCTACCAGAGCAAGCTCCTAGCTCCAGTAGACTCCAATGGCACATCCAGCAGAATGTCACAGGTCTTCAGCAGAACTGATTACTGGGCACAGTGGCTCTGAGTGTCTCCTCTGCCACAGCGGCTGCAGTCTTCAGAGGACCTGCAAGACACTCATCAGAGCAGGCCGCCATCTTGCTCCGGTAGATCCAAAAGTCATGCTCATTAAAGACCTGTCTGCTGTCTGGCCCTGGCAGATGATGAAAAGGGGATGGTTGCCAGGGTTAGAATGACACAAAGGGACACTAGCAGATGAGGCGGCAGACATCCAGGACACAGAATGGGGAGCGGCAGGTGGGGCAGGGTGACCTGGAGGACATCCAGGTGTCGGGGTGGCCCTGGTCCTGGCGGCTGGCAAACCACTTGCCCATGCACTCCAGGCACCACATGGGGCGACAGAAGCACTGGCGGCACTCCCCGCCCTCCGTCTCGTCACACAGCTTGTGCAGCTTCACATCCGCCATCTTCTGCAGGCAGCCAATGCAGGTCTCCACCTCCTGGGCAAAGAGATTGCCAGGTCAGTGACAAGCCAGAAACTTTAGACGACAATGCTTGCACGCACGCTATGGACAGACTCACTATTACAGGACAGAGAGTCCACAAGGCCTATATCTATGAATACATCTTTACTAAAAGCATCCCTCACTCTTTTTGCAAAGGCAGTCTTCTTTTTTTATGGTCTTCAAAGCTATCTACTTTTTAAGGGTCAAAGACAAAATCTTTAAAAAAAAAACTCGAGGTTTTCTCCCACCCAGAAATCAGTATGATGATATTGGTTGCCTTGTTGCCAGTGAATTTTATAACAACTACACTAGCTTCCGAAGGGCATCCCCACATTGATCTATAGTTCAGGCTATGCAGTGCTTTGTAGCAATCCTTCCTCACCCCACCATGCAGTGTCTCCCTTTTGGGATAAATGTCATAGACTTAAGAATTTAACACCCCCACCCCCAAAATGAAACTGGTGTAAGCACATGAGCATATGTGTGTGTGTGTGTGTGTAAAGTGTGTGCACAGGTGTGTTCACTTGTGTATTTGTGTGTGTGCATGTATGCATATTTGTGTATGCAGGTGGCATGCATATGAGTGAGTGAGTGTGTGGGTGTTTGCATGTGTGTGCTTGTGTGTCTGTGACTGCAAGCATGCAGGCAGCACTTACCATGGTAGGGGGCTTGTGGTAGGGAGGGTTCACCTCAATCTGCTGTCGGAACGCCTCCAGGAACTGGTCGCTCAGGGACTGTCGGATGACAATATTCCTTGCGTTGCGGATTGGAGTCTGAAGTTTCTCTTTCAGGTCGCCAAGCTCCATGGCATTCAGACTGCAAAGAAAGGGGATTGCATAGATCTTCTGTACATAAGGAGGTAGTAGTAACAAGGAAAATGTGGCAAAATAGACTCTTCAAATAGAAGTTTGTTTGAAGTATTCCAGCACTGTGGCCATTAACACTTTAAATCTTCTTCTTCTTGTCGTTCGCTGCGGCTACACGGTCAATCCGGCATGGGTGATAAATGACGTCGTATTTTCCAACTCGTCGCAATAAAAATTGAGAGGAATTACTTCCAAAGTGTTTCTTATCAATTTGAGAAATCAATCATTTTGTACCCTAAAAATAAAATATCAGTGTGCCCTTTTTCTGCAGCAGTAAACTACAGATGATTCTGAACACCATTATATTTCAAAGCCATCGATCACATAAGATACAAAAGCTATGACAAAAGAGTCCAGAACTAACAAGAACACTTGTTAAAATAGCAAATGTTTTGTTTATTAAAACCATTTATTAATTAAGTTCAACTGGGAACTGACTGCAAACGGTGATACTTATACTTCAAGGATCACACTAGAACTGTGATTCATCTTTTTAGAAAATCAAGGAAAAGGATATTCTTGCTCTATGACCCATTGTCACTGGTCAAGGCTAGATGAGTATCTATCAAAAAAGTGATCACTCACTGAGTGGACAAACATGCACCTCATGCAGGCTACTCACACTCACAGTCACAGGTAATACATCCCAGAGACCAAAATGTAAAAAAAAAAAGCAGCACAAAACTCCCAGCTGTTCTTACAATCAACAAAGAAAGCTGGTACATCAAAAACATGGGATCATACTAACCGAATGAAGAAGGGTTTCACATTGGTGTTGGCACTCTTGATGGAGATATTCAGGAACTGAGCAGCAGACATTGTCTCGTAAGACAAAGGATGGTCCTCACTGGCATCAAGGGTGAGCTGAATGTCACTTTGGTGAGCGATGTACACAAAGTATGTTGACGTTTTCATCACCCACGAGTCAGTCACTATTATTCGTCTCCCAAAAGTTCCCGAAGTGAACTTGTCAATTCTCCGAAATTCGGTGTTGATGGATGAAGCAACAGTTCTCCATGTCTCTCCGTGGCCCAAGTGGGCCAGTTGCTCTGCAATGGGGTGGTTCTCCCACTGGTTGGTGTGCCAGTACATGGCAAGGGCTGTCACAACAATGACAAGGACAATGCAGAAAGCGAAGTAAGAGGTCCACCACATCGACAGGTGTGGAGACATCAGACTGAACAGGTCCAGCTCTGGCACAAACAGACCCATGCAGACATAGTAGCCTGCAACACAGATTTGGAGTATGATGAAACATCTGCTGTTTGGAGTGAGTACAACCAGCAGCATGATATACAAAGTCTGCAGGTTTATTATATGAAGGGAGTTCATGTACAAAGTTGAAACTGACACGCAAAGCAATACAGTAAATAAAAACCAGTATACTGAATAAACATTTTGTGCGAGGGATGGAGCTTTCTTTCAGCTGTGTCAAGGAATTTTTATCTGTTTAAATCTTTTTTCAGAATGCAGCTATAGAATTAATATCGATGCG
>JAWQFJ010002357.1:172259-259759 GCA_034096865.1 Theodoxus fluviatilis
CAAACTCTTGGGCAGACAGTTCCTGGATAACCTGGCCTTGCTCAGGGCCAGCCTCTTGGAGGCCATTTTTGCTGAGGAGCTGCAGCAGGTCTGTCAACAGATTTGACAAGTTGGGCCATCTTGGCAGTGTGTGTGTCAGTGTGTGTGTGTGCATGCACGTGCATGCTTGCATATGTGTATGCATGCATGTGTGCAAGTGTGCATGCGAGCATGCATGCATTCATGCATGCATATGTGTGTTTAAAACATAAAAGCACCATTTCAACAGATTGCTGAAATATGAATTAGTTGCTAAAGCTGCTAATTACCCCTTTTCCCAGATAAATTCATTGGCCTGCAGCACCAGAGAGCAGCAATTCTGTAGACTTGGCTACCAAATCTTCATTTTAATAAGTATGAACATTTTGGTTTAGTTTTCATACTATTGCAATGCCTGATACAAAACTCTGGCAGATGTCATTCCTTCATCATGCCTGATGTTGTGGATTTAATCTTTGCATGGCAATTGTAACAAGTCTTATGGGCTGTCTTTTTTAACTATATATTAGGCTGAAAAAAAAAGAAAAATTGGGTTAAGGTAATATGGAGAAGAAAAAAGGTCGGTAGGTTGGCATGAACTGTGTATTTCTTTGTTGTTTTTCTTTTTAGAAGAGCAAGATTTGAACAAAAACTTTCTTACAATTTAATAGGGGATTCCCTGAGTGCTCATAGGGCAGGAAGATGGGACAGAACCCAGTTCATTGTTTACCATCAATTTCTTCGTTTTGTGTGTGTGTGCGTGTGCATAAAATCGAAAAAAAAGTTTAGGGTCAACAACAAAAAAGAAGGGTTGGTCAGGTTACACTAACCACAATTTTTGTTTTGTGTGTGCCCGATATGAATATGTGTCTATGTGATGCTGCAAAACAGGGACTGTAAAGCAGATCCACTGATTTTAAGTTCTCTGTGTCACATGTATGCGGTACCGTACTCAAGAAGTAATAGATTTACAGAATAGATTGATTTTTAATTTCTATTGGAGATCCTTATTAATATTATTTCAGACACTTATAGTTATACACAGATAGAAAGTCATATATGAGAAATTTGATGAATTGTCTCTGACACTAGCACATTTTAGAAGGTGGGTTACTGGCAATGTGCATGGTTGGGTTGCAGTGGTTCATGCCGGAAGGATTCCAGTCGCTCATGGCTCTCATCGGCACCAATAGCCAGGGCATCGGAACCAGGTACAGCTCCTTTGCTCTGCTTGGCATCCTATGCTGTGGTCTGAAGATGTCTGTGTAAAGATCAAGTCAGGACTCTAATGGAGTGTTAACACACTAGCCCACAGTTTCCTGTAGCCAGAAAGTGCAATCTTCTAAGCTGCACAGATCCAAAGTCTGCAATATGAGACAAGGTGCTTCAAGTGCCTCTCTTGGAATCAGGTGTGAAGTTGAGTACCTGAGAGGACAGTACAGGCACACTGCAATGTGATTAGCCCATGATGTGGCCAAGAGGCAGCAGTGAGTGGAACACTCGCCAGTGAAAGTAGCGTGGATACTTGTGTGGGTCCTGTCTGTCTCTTTCTGTGTTTGTTGTCAAGTGCTGTGAAGGATTGCTGAGGAGGCCTAATGATCAAGGGAGAAAGTGATTTGAGACCCAAATTTGAGTGAAAAGTCACTGTGATAAACTGTTTCCCCTCGCTGAGACGCTGAGTGTTTGTGGGTGTGTTTGCTGCCAGCTCCGTGTCAGTGTGGGCCAAGAACTGCGAGACGCTGGAGCTGGGGGAGGAGGAGAGACAGAACCTGGACAGCTTCATCGACCAGCTGTACCTGGATCTGGAGAAAGGTGAGCCTTGTTCTCAAGTGCCTAGTATGGGAGTTGTCTTTGTCTGTTGTATCCCTTTTCTTGCCACTTCTGAAGTTCATCTTCCTGCCTCTTGCTGCTGCTGCTGCTGCTGCTGCTGGTGCTGCTGCTGCTGCTGCTGCTGCTTCTACTGCTTTTCTCATGCTCCACCTCTTATCTTTTTAATCTCTTTCTCTCATCCCTTTTTCTGCAACCTTTAAAACAAAAATGTAGTCCTGATCATTCAGTTGGTCAGGTCTTGGCCTCTACAGTAAAATCCATTCTTGTTCATGTGATTAGATAATTTTCTGTTCTGTTATTTCTGAGATCCATGATAGTCTGGATAGGTGGGCATTTTGAGTGAGAGGTGGACAGGCTGTGACAGTGAACATTTCAAGATGATATCTTCTGCATAACTAAGAGCTGCATTTCATGACTTCACATTTTCACCTCAAAGCATTACAGCAAGGAATTTTTTTGGGGGATGCCCATTCTGTTTTTGTACTTTTCCCATTTTTCTTCAGTAACATCTTGGATGTACGGTAATTTGGAAGAACTCTGTATTTTACAAAAAAATGTAATTTCTCACTCTTACTTCTTTTTTTTTCTAACTTTTTACAACCTCCCAAAGTTGTCCACCCCTCATTAAAACCCCCCCAACCAAAAACATTACCTCATTCAGTGATTTATATGAGTAATGAATGATTTTGTCTCCAAAAATGCTTTTGATGTGTGTTATTTAGAGATATACATATCATAAAGTTTTTGTTTTTCTAGTTAATAGATGTGGGAACATTTTTATGGACTCTTGAAGCTGAATGAAAAAGCTATGTCTCCAGAGAGTTAATCAAATGAACATTTTCTCACAACAGCGTGCACTTTTGTTTGTTGCAGTGACTGGGACACAGTTCCTCAACTGTGAGGGGTCAGGGCTGTACTGCATGCAGAGTGCCTGTGAGTTCTTTCTCTCCTTCCTACACAGGAGATCGAGTCACATTTAAGATGATTCCCTGTGCTGCTAGCACATTTGAGTGCAAGATTCAGAGTGGGTGCCTGTGTGATGAAATCAATCAGCATGCCAAGAGGTATGCCTTGAACAGTATCACCAATGACCATGTTCGTGCGGTTGCCCTTCTCCCTTGCTGGCTGCAGTGAATACTTCCTGTCTGTCACCAGGCAACCACAGCTGTCAGCCCAATGCGGAAATCACCTTCCCCTACAACGACCACACCCTGGTCCTGGTGGCGCTGGAGGACATAGTGCCAGAGGAGGTGAGGCTGCTTGCATGCATCCACCCATGTCTGTCCTGGTGAGGCTGCTTGCATGCATCCACCCGTGTCTGTCCTGGTGAGGCTGCTTGCATTGCATCCACCCGTGTCTGTCCTGGTGAGGCTGCTTGCATGCATCCTCCGCAGTGTCTGTCCTGGTGAGGCCGCTTGCATGCATCCACCCGTGTCTGTCCTGGTGAGGCTGCTTGCATGCATCCACCCGTGTCTGTCCTGGTGAGGCTGCTTGCATGCATCCACCCGTGTCTGTCCTGGTGAGGCTGCTTGCATGCATCCACCCGTGTCTGTCCTGGTGAGTGCTGCTTGCATGCATCCACCCGTGTCTGTCCTGGGGAGGCTGCTTGCATGCATCCACCCTGTGTCTGTCCTGGTGAGGCTGCTGCATGCATCCACCCGTGTCTGTCTGGTGAGGCTGCTTGCATGCATCCACCCGTGTCTGTCCCTGGTGAGGCTGCTTGCATGCATCCACCCGTGTCTGTCCTGGTGAGGCTGCTTGCATGCATCCACCCCCGTGTCTGTCCTGGTGAGGCTGCTTGCATGCATCCACCCGTGTCTGTCCTGGTGAGGCTGCTTGCATGCATCCACCGTGTCTGTCCTGGTGAGGCTGCTTGCATGCATCCACCCGTGTCTGTCCTGGTGAGGCTGCTTGCATGCATCCACCCGTGTCTGTCCTGGTGAGGCTGCTTGCATGCATCCACCCGTGTCTGTCCTGGTGAGGCTGCTTGCATGCATCCACCCGTGTCTGTCCTGGTGAGGCTGCTTGCATGCATCCACCCGTGTCTGTCCTGGTGAGGCTGCTTGCATGCATCCACCCGTGTCTGTCCTGGTGAGGCTGCTTGCATGCATCCACCCGTGTCTGTGCTGGTGAGGCTGCTTGCATGCATCCACCCGTGTCTGTCCTGGTGAGGCTGCTTGCATGCATCCACCCGCGTCTGTCCTGGTGAGGCTGCTTGCATGCATCCACCCGCGTCTGTCCTGGTGAGGCTGCTTGCATGCATCCACCCGTGTCTGTCCTGGTGAGGCTGCTTGCATGCATCCACCCATGTCTGTCCTGGTGAGGCTGCTTGCATGCATCCACCCATGTCTGTCCTGGTGAGGCTGCTTGCATGCATCCACCCGTGTCTGTCCTGGTGAGGCTGCTTGCATGCATCCACCCGTGTCTGTCCTGGTGAGGCTGCTTGCATGCATCCACCCGCGTCTGTCCTGGTGAGGCTGCTTGCATGCATCCACCCGTGTCTGTCCTGGTGAGGCTGCTTGCATGCATCCACCCGCGTCTGTCCTGGTGAGGCTGCTTGCATGCATCCACCCGTGTATGTCCTGGTGAGGTTGCTTGCATGCATCCACCCGTGTCTGTCCTGGTGAGGCTGCTTGCATGCATCCACCCGTGTCTGTCCTGGTGAGGCTGCTTGCATGCATCCACCCGTGTCTGTCCTGGTGAGGCTGCTTGCATGCATCCACCCGTGTCTGTCCTGGTGAGGCTGCTTGCATGCATCCACCCGCGTCTGTCCTGGTGAGGCTGGCCCGCCAGCTTGTAAGATTTGCCGAGTAGCAGGGACGTTTTCATTTTACATGAATATGCTGACTGAGATGAATGATTAATGGAGAGCATGCCTATCCTTGCTAATTAATGTGCTTACATGACAAGACATTTTGCTGTTTTGAATATAATTATTGTCTCGTTGCCTAAATTTGCTCATGAACCATTTTCACCATGTACTATTGTGTAAAGGTGTGGCTTTATACCACTACTCATCACCCATGTCTGGGTCTCAAACCGCCTTACACTTTACCCCCTGATCACTGGGCAGCTTGACCAATCCTTCACTGGTACCTCGCAACAAACATAATGGCAGACATTTAAGATGCACAGTCAGGTACCAGCACCAACTCCACTCCCTGGGGAGTATTCCAACCTGATGCTGGCTCATGGCCACATGCAAGGATGAAAAGCCATGTTATCTTCAGGATTCCCGTGATCATTAACTCACTGGAGTTGTATCGCAAGAAATATCGCGATAGGCGTCCTCCTGCCAGAGTCGTATCACGAGATTGTTTGCGGTGCGATTGGAAATTTCTCCCTATCGCTATAACGGTCTAAGGGAGGTAAATCTTGTTAGCCTATATAGCAGAATGCATTTGCAAGCAGATTTACCTCCCTTTAGAATATATTTCGACTGATGATCGGAAATCGTAATCTTTGTGCGTGCATGTGGTGTGTATGTTGACAAAAAGGCGGGAAAGCGTACTGCAAAACGTTTGATCTTCCAATTCTATGAACAAATACTTTGATTTGGTTGATTGCTAGCCTCCATCTGCTTGTATTTATCTGTACTAAATGTTTATACACATTTGCATTACTTGGATATTGATATTTAAAGTTTTTCATTTTCTAGGCGCTTGTAAGCTTCCCATAATAGCTAGTGAACAGAATTGTTTTAATACTTTTTCTTTTCTGTGCATGTACACACTCAATTCTATGGTGTGTAATTCATAATTAGCATTTTTAATCCCTTAGATCATTCTTTGAATGTAAAGAGTAAAAAACAAGCTTTCATTTTATTTATTATTTGTATTATCTTATGCCTTTGTATCTTTATTATATTTTTGAAAATGCATGAAAAACTTACGATCCCGGAGGATGATCACAGTATTTAACCATGACTCCAGTGAGTTGAAAACCTGTAAAAGTTGAAAAATTTGCAAAATATTTTTCAAGGGCCTTGAAAAGTTGTGAAATTTTGGCTAAACTGAGAAGTCGTGCAAAAGTTAGGAAATTTTTGCATAAGCCGAATTGTTGTTGTTGTTGTGCTTATTAGCATGCAAGAGATCACTTCCTGTCACATGGCTTCCCTGTGAGTTGGGGGTTGGAATAGACCCACCGCATCTCTATGCAATTTGTAAGAGGCTAATAACTTGGGATATCATAACTTTTTTTTCTTTCATAACTTGATTTGTGCTTACTCTAGAGTATTCTTGAGATTTTCATGCTTAATGGCCTTACTTTGCCTACAAAGGATGATAGGCCATTAAAATCCACCCACCCATCCGTCCATCCAACCATCCATCCATCCATCCATCCATCTGTCACATGTATGGTGTGCAGATTTACTTCTCTTGAATGGGTGCAACATCATTGAGCTGGAGATGCAGAGGCTGCAATCCGCTGTCCATTACTATGTGCTGGAGATGCAGAGCCTGCAATCCGCTGTCCATTACTATGTGCTGGAGATGCAGAGCCTGCAATCCGCTGTCCGTTACTATGAGCGGGAGATGCCAAATGCCCCTAGCAGTGCAAAACAATTGAAACGTTTCACAGATTTGTGCAAGAAAAGGTTATTACATTTTTTAAAATGTCATGGAAAAGTTTAGAAATTTGCTTCTTGGAAGTCTGCAGGAACCTGTCTCTCCTTAACCCTCGGAGTGCCACAGTCCAAAAATTTGGACAGCAATGGTGGGGTGTCACAGTCCCAATTTTCAGCCACTCCGGCTCTGTGTGTTAAGTTTTCACTAAACTCACTCTCTATTGGTTAGAGCCTATAGTTGTCAACCAATGAGAGCACAGCACACGTCAGAGCCAGTCTGCCATCAATACCAGTGCACTGGGAGTGTGCTTTTTGGGGGGTTATCATGGCACTCCGAGGGTTAACTCCTGTCGGCTAGAGCATTCTATAAGACCAGTGGTGGATGCATTCTAATTTCTACTGCTGGTGGTTGGTCTGCACAGGAGATCTGCATCAGCTACCTGGACGAGTGCTTTCTGGAGAGGAGCAGACACAGCCGCCAGGCCTTCCTCAGGTGAGTCTGCTTGCGTGCCCCTGTAGAGCAGAAACACAGGCAAGTTGCCATGCATGTAGAAGTTCCCAGTGACAAGACTATCAAATCCATAGAATTTGGGAAACTTGTAAAGTATTTAGACCTCTGACTGGTTGTGGTGGTGGCGATGATGATGATGATGACGATGACGACATGGCGACGACTGTGACATTGATGATGATCATAGTAAGCAGTAATATATGGCTAGAGTCACTCTATGCCCCTGTATGAGCTGGAACATCCGATTGCTGAGCTTCTGGGCCTGCTGCACACACTCACACACACTCACACACACACACACACACACACACACACACACACACACACACACACACACACACTCACACATACACACACACACACACACACACACACACACACACACACACACACACACACACACACACACACACACACACACACACACACACACACACACACACACACACACACACACACACACACACACACACACACACACACACACACACACACACACACACACACACACACACACACTCACACACACACACACACACACACACACACACACACACACACACACACACACACACACACACACACACACACACACACACACACACACACACACACACACACACACACACACACACACACACACACACACACACACTCACACAGCACACACACACACACACACACACACACACACACACACACACACACACACACACACACACACACACACTCACACACACACACTCACACACACACACTCACACACACACACACACACACACACACACACACACACACACACACACACACTCACACACACACACACTCACACACACACACACACTCACACATACACACTCACACATACACACACACATATTTCACACACACATATTACACACTCACACACAAACACACACACACACAAACATGTGCACATGCCTCCATCTCCACCCACACCTACACACACATACACACTAACACATGCAAACACCCACATGCACACTCTTACATATGCACACATCATCATACATGTGCACACACACACACATACACACATGCACACACACGCGCACACACACACACACACACACACACACATATACACACACGCACACATACACACACGCACACACACATGCACACATACACACTATCACTGACACAAACTCATAAATGCATGCATACACAGACTCACAAACACACACATACACAAACACACACACACACATGCATGCACATGCACACTCATACATACAGTCACACGCACACACACAAGTGCACTCACAAATATGCACACATACACATTCATGTGTATGCACATACACACACATACATGCATGCACACACAAACACACACTTGCTTAATTAAGTTATTCACTTGCTTGCTCGCTTGCTCACTCGCTCGCTCACTCACTCAGCTCTCTCATACATGATTTCAAGCAACAGTGCATTGCTGTCAGACTTAAAGACTGTGGGAAGCTATTATTTTTTCCCTCTTGCATGACATGACATGGCATATTTGTTGGTGATGCTTGCTTGTTCTCCAAGGAGTCTACCGTTCAAATTTCATGGAGAAAGACTCGACTCATGCTTTGCTGTTTCAGGGAAAATTACCTGTTCACCTGCGACTGTAAGATGTGCCTGGAACAGGCAGATGACCCTGATGTGACTTCGGAAGAGGAGATGGAGGAGGACGAGCGAGGAGCAGAGGATGGAGAGATGGATGAGGAAGAGGAGGCTCTAGAGGCGCTGAAGGACTGAGAGAGATCTGGAGTATGGCACACTGACATGCTGTCATGCGCTCACCTCTTGTGCTATGTTGTGGTATCTCAGAAGTCTTCCTCAAGATGAGCTGGATATGGCATTGCTACCACCAGTAATTTTTTTTCTTCTAGAATGAATATAAATAGAATAGACGTGTATATAAACGTTTTGTGATTGAATATGCAGTTCTGCGTAATAGGTTGATTCCAGGGAAATTAGCCACTCTTGTTGTCTTTTATTTGTCATTGGTTTGCATTTGGTGCTCAGGATACAATTTGACCATTTTAGTGTGAAAATTTATTGGTGGGCAGAAGTGTATGTAGGTATTCTTGCATGCATGCATGTGCACACATGTATGCACGCACGCATGCACACACACACACACACACACACATGCTCAGACATTCATTTCATGCACCTCTGAGAAAAATCCAGTATAGCTGGTGAAAAATTGCTCTTTGTCATGAGAGCATAGGATCTAAAAATACATTGTCAGTGGTGTTGCCTACTGCTACTTACAGTCTCCGCAGTGGTCACACAGAAACCACCAGTTTGAAAACACTCATGGCAATTTTCCCTCTGTGGGTTGGGGGTAAGAATTGACCCAGGCGTCTCTCTACGTGATTTGTAAGAGGCGAATAACTAGGGACACAGTGACTGGATTATGTTTACTGTCAACTGTTCTAGTGATTTTCGTGCTTAATGGCTTTACATAACCTACAAAGGCTGATAGGCCGTAAAACACTATCCATCCATTCATCATGGCATTTTACTCGGTTGCAACCTTATATATACTACTTTTGATATATGTTTTGTTTTCCTTAAAACTTTGGGATATCATATATGGTTTTTAAAAATTAGAAGTGTATTTGTCCTACAAGTGAACAGTTTTTTTGCAGTATGATTACCCCCCAAAAAATCCTTCAACTTAGTACTTGCACTGGACACAGTTATAAAGTTAATTCTGTTGTAAATGAAAACAAGGAGGAAGGTAAAACACATTTGATTAAATCAGTTGTGTATTGCCTATGTCCTCGTTTTAAAATATAACCATGTTGTGTGCACTACGATTGTACTTCTTCTTGTGATGGTTTTGAGCCGCTTCAACAGAGGAAAAGGAAACTGCATATTTTAAAATTACATTTTCACTCCTTCAGAGGACTAGGACTTCGACCCTTTATCAACATGACATTAATGACTCTTCAGAGAAGATGCACATCTTCTTAGAGTTGATTGGAAGTGTCGTGCCTGTCAAATCAACTTCTACTGTTCTAGCCTGAATTATTCTAATCCTGCTGATGCCACACTGGTCTGTTCACTGAAAATGAAACAGGTATGACATTTTCTTATTTCTGGTTCAGTTTGCCAGTTTGTGTCTACAGCCTTGCTGGCTTCAGCTGGTTTCTGTTGATAAATGAACCAGAAATATGGACTCAATAAACAATATGAACTACAGACCTGGGTACCCCAAATTTTGCCTCTGCATACTCACTGGTTCAGATATGTGTATTTTTTAAAAACTGTGCGTATTTTTTGCACGGACCGACAATTAAAAAAGTGCAGCTTTTGGTTTGCACACATGATACTCCGCAGTCAGCGAGACAAAAAGAATTTGGTCATTCGCTCCATCAGTTGCCACACTGAAAGGCCCACTACCCATTTTGTCTTTCAAGATGGATTTAATGTCCTTGGACATTTCCCTCACTAAGGCTGTTGCCTTGTTTCTGCAACATTTGTAGTCAGCAGCGATTTTGCTGTCTGAGAAAGCACTTTTCACTGTGGCAGAAATGATGTCAGACGTTGACAAGGGCAGGTTTGTTTTGACGATCAGTTCGGTCATCATCACTTCAGCACGGATTACTTTCTCCTCTCCCGATGATACGGACTTTGAAACAAGAAAATTGTCCAGCTTCGGAATGTCTGCTTTTTCCTTTTCTACCTTGACTCGTTGTTTGTGATCTTTCCCAGAACAGTGACGGGTGATGTCGAAGTATCCAGAATGGGAAATACTGAAGTCACAGTCACAATAATTGCATCTCGCATGGTGCACATCTTTCGCCGATTCGCCGATACCTCGCATCTGCCGATACTTCGGCAGAAAAACCTGATCTCACTTTGCCTATTTTGCGCTGCTTGAAGGCAAAATTCCTTTTCTTTTCGGCATGGTGACCGTGAGCTTTCTCGCAGACTGTGTGTGCCACTCAAACTTTTCCGGAAACAGAGCGTTGTTGGTAGGAGCGCTATGATTGGCCCTGAATGGTCAGTCGATAACTGTCAACCAATGAAACTGCCGGATACAAACTGCTCCATGGCAAAGAGTCACGACCAGCTCTCAGTGCCAGACGCGCACTTTATCGCGCAAAATTGCACATTTACGAATACATAAAAGCTGCATTTTTCTCACCGTATTTTTTCAGAGGCATACGTAATTTTTGTATTCCATTTTTTCTCCCGTATTAATACGCATAATTCGTACGGGTACCCAGGTCTGGAACTATCCTCATGGATGGCTTTCACAAATCGGAGTATACTCTGAAGGTGTGTGAATTTTGTAATACAAGTTGCATCTTATATTATAAGACCCCCCCCTCCCACCCCAGTTTTTCTAAGCACAAGCAGAAAACCTTACATAGAGGCACTGGCACATAAGGAGCAGTTGATCATGTGAAGAGTGCTCAGACACTTTCAAAATCAAACAACTGTCAATCCAGGTCAATGAGACCAGTTGGTGTGAGAATGAGAATTGCTGCCCTGCACACTGGAAAACATGAATCTACTAAATGGGTGAAGAGTGCCATGAAATCTAGGATCAAGCACAGCACAATATTGGTAACATTCCCAGTGTGCTATTGCGAATGATACAAAATGTGATTGTATTTTGTTGCCAAGAGAACTAAACCAATAAGCACATTATGACCTCAATGCATGTTGTGAATGTAGAATAGGATTTTTTGCTTGCAAACCTATGGGCATTTCTGGTTAAATGTACAAGGACCCTCACTCATTCTTTCTCCATTTTCTTTGCATTTCTTCTTTAAAATGCCACAGATGTGATAGCTCTGATGTATTGATTAGCTTAAACACTTCTTTGGAAAATTAAGATAACAGTGAAACAAAACATATGATTTTCTAAACATGAAAAGGAATGTAGCAACAAATATCTTTAGCTTCAATCAGAATGTTTCCCACATGAGAGGCACCTGAATATACGGTGCAGGGGATTCAGTCGACGGAAGTACAGTGCAGTGTATGGTCCAAGATTTACAGTGTGGGTGTGTGTGTGTGAGTGTGTGTGTATGTGTGTGTGTGTGAGTGTATGTGTGTGTCTGTGAGTGTGTGTGTGTGCACCCACAAAAATGCATATGCCTGTGTGTTAAGCATAACAATTTGGCAATATAGAGAAAAATATTAAAATCATATATTTAAAAGATATTAAAATCATGCAAAATGGTCTGTTGTGAACATTAAAGACTGAAGAAGTTGGATTCCCACCACCACCACCACCTTTTGCTCTGGAATGATGCTGTTAAAAAGTTTTGAGGCTACAATTCAAAGTGTAGAAATAACTTGCTTTTAAAACAAGGAAGGGTTTGGGACTGGGGTGACAGACACACAATTTCATGCTCAGTTAAATGGGCTTTTAAATGACGGTTGACACTGTAACAAAACCATACTCCAGTATTTTAATAAAAGATCAACACCTTTGTGAATGGATTGGGATATGAGCTTTAACTTTTTTTTCTTTCATCCTTTAAACACTTCATGTGGAGCAAAAGCAGCGAGATGCTTACAGGCTTCTCTGGGGATATTTTTGGAACGAGAACTGGGACGCTGTCAATAGACTGATATGGGATTAATCTTTAGGCTGGAAGCATTAATTCTTTAAATTGATGTCAAAATCTCAGGCTGTCCCAAGAGTGACCTTAATATTTTCTGTAGACTGTTTGATCATGTGAGTTTCATGGTGTATTCCAGAGACTGTTATCTTGCTTGAGTGTTTCAAGATGCTCAGGTTGGAGGTAGGACTGCAGAGTCAGTCAAGCAATATGTGTGCACGAAGGAGATTTTTTCTTTCTGCATCCAACTCTCCTTCCTCATTGCACATGGAAATGTGACTGCAGTGTCAGTCAACAAATCTGTGCAAGTGTTCCCTGTGTGCATGTAGGAAGGGATTATGTTGTTGTTGTTGTTGCATCTAACCCTCCATCTAAACTGTATAAGCCTGAGATGAGGCTATGAGTTCAACTTGCACTGTTTTCTGTGTGCATGGATGAATGTTGCTTTCTCCAAGTTAAGAAAATGAAATGTAGAGCTTCATGAGAGCACTGAATGGATGAATGAATGAATGAACTCAATTAACCAGGAAAATTAATTAGGCACGGCTGCCCGTCTTGGAAGTCACTAAATGTCTTTTCCATAAGGTGTTGGCACAGTTATTCCCACGGTGGATTGAATTCGACAAGGGCGCTGACAGCATGGACTGTGTTCACCAAGGCTTGGCCTCAGGCAGCATTGCTAGCTAAGAATTGGAATGTGCCGTTATCACCATGTCTCTCCTTCAAGTGGTGTTCCAGTTTGTCAGGAAATCATGTCTTCGCCAGATTTAGTTTAGATTTAAAACGTTTCATCCAATCAGACTGAAGGGCCTATGATAATCTTGGATGGTTTTTGTGATTGCAGATTTGACAGTCTTTACTTGCGTGACACTGGCCATCTTGATGTGCATGCACTATGCAGCAGCGACGAAGATGGTGTGAAATGCTATGCCTTTGCTTGTCTATCCTGCAGGTATCTATTTGATGTTTTCCCAACAAAGAATAATGTAAATATGATTAACTTTGCTTCACAGCTCTTTTAGTCCAAGGTACTTCTTCTGCAGAGTGACAAGGCCTGGTGAAAACCTGGAAACACTTTTACTTGTGTAATATATTTTTTCTCCATGCAAGTCACTGGCAGTCTCTGAAGTGTAAAATAATACTGATTACATCACCAGCTTCTACTGTGAATGTATGTGTAACCATAACCAAATTCAATAAATGCTCAACAAGTTTGTGATTTCCAAGCCTTTTATTTTCATGAGATTCATCCTCAATTAAATGCTGTATCATCTGATGTAACAGCAATGAGCCGTGACGTTGTTTTAAAAGAAAGAAAAGATGTAACTTTGCAACATCAGCCAATGTCCAACTAAAACATGTGCAATAATTTTGCTTGAGTCTTTCGTTCTTTAATGTAATGTCCATCGGAAATTTTACTAGAAATTCATGCAATGTACACATAACTCTCATGCAATGTGCTCCATTTTCTCACTGTCCTGCAAAGGTCATAAAAATGAACAGCCACATCCAGCAATCCCAGTTTCTACACACGGGCACCAACCCCATTTGCACCTTGCATCAACTGCTCACTCCTCTCAAGAAAGACGTCCCAGCACGAGATCATGCACAAATACTGTTAGTAAACTATGAAGTTAAAAATTCACCTCAATTTACTCAGGGTTGCACACACACACGTGAATACACGCATACACATACACAAACACACACTCGTCAAATATACTAATATTCTACACTAGTGTGGGACATTTTGGGCCTATGTTGACCATATGCAAGGTCAAGACTGTACGAGTGAACAGACACAATGCAGGCAGCCCTCCTCTTAGCTGGCAGTGCTGTTTCCACTTGAGACAGACATCTTTCTACCCAACTCCTGGCTGAGGGAAATCAACCTTTCCTTATCATTAGCACGCTGTACTCCAGCTCTGTACAGAGCGTCACCTACTGCCTCGGCATGCAAGTAGCAGACCACTTGAGCAACCGTTGTAGTGAAGCAGGGACCAGTGCTGGGAGTCACAAAGGCATTAGGTTATATAAATTATATACATAAAAGAGAGGTTTGTACGTTTCCTAAAGGCTCCAGAACTGGAAAAGCTACTAAGAATCTGAGCACAGATTTGGAATCAGCACTTTGCAGAGATGGCTTTAGGTTATTTGAAGTGAATCATTTCTTTGGAGAGTAATTTTTAAAAACAACACAGTAACGCTTTGAAACCAGCAGCATCCATCTTAGTATTCATGGAGTTGTCACACCCATGTTCCTTCCTTACACAATTGAGCAATACAAAATTTGCCAGATTCTGATTTAACTCACTGGAGTCGTGGCTAAATATTGTGATTGTTCTCAAAAATCGTAAGTTTTTCATGCATTTTCAAACATATAATAATAATACAAAGGCATAAGATAACAAGACAAATTATATCTCAAATGAAAGCTCTTTATTTACTCTTTACATCCAAAGAATGATCTAAGTGACTAAAAGTGCTAATTATGAATTACACACCATAGAATTGAGTGTGTACATGCGCAAAAATGAAAAAGTAGGAAAAAAACAGTTCACTAGCTGTTATGGGAAGCATACAAGCACTCAGAAAATGAAAAACTTTAAATTTCAATATCCAAGTAATGCAAATATTTATGAACATTTGGTATGGAAAAGTACAAGCAGATGGAAGCTTGCAATCAACCAAATTAAAGTCAATGATCATTGAATAGAAGGAACAAATATTTTGCTGTGTCCGTCAGCAGGAAAACACTGAATCTTCAAAACAACAAACAGGTCACAATGGTTCAAAGGCATAAGATCAAACAATGATCTTTCCACACTATACACAGAAAGAATGACCAAAATATTTTACACAAAGAATTGAGAATGCAAATGGAGAAAATGCAACAACTGCACAGTGGCAACATGTAAAACACGAAGGACAAGAAGGGCAAAGCCCATACGACTCACATGCTTGACCTTGACCTTTATATGACCTTGACCTTCAAGTGACCTTCAAGGTCAAGGTCAAACAACTAAACCTACCAATGACATCATACACAAAGAAATGCTTTACACATTTTTCCTACCAAAATACATGTGACCTTGACCCAAGGTCAAGGTCATCCAAGGTCATGCAACACAAAGCTGTTAATTCAAGACATAGGAAGCACAATGGTGCTTATTGGCACTTTCTACCATGAGATATAGTCACTTTTAGTGGTTCACTACCCCATTTTGGTCACATTTCATAAGGGTCAAAATGACCTTGACCTTGATGATATGTGACCAAATGTGTCTCATGATGAAAGTATAACATGTGCCCCACATAATTATTAAGTTTGAAACAGTTATCTTCCATAGTTCAGGGTCAAGGTCACTTCAAAATATGTATACAATCCAACTTTGAAGAGCTCCTGTGACCTTGACCTTGAAGCAAGGTCAACCAAACTGGTATCAAAAGATAGGGCTTGCTTTGACCTATATACCACTTGTAGCTAAGGTCGCCATTCTCAATAACGTGGGAGAAAATTGGGAAAATGTGAAAAATGACTGTTTTTGAGACCACATTTATGGCTCCTGTGACCTTGACCTTGAAGCAAGGTCAAGTCACTCTGTATGTTTTTTGAGGCCTTGTCATCATACACCATCATGCCACATTTGGTGTTGATAGACTTAATAGTCTCCGAGAAAAATCCAACGTTTAAGTTTTTTACGGACGCCCGGACGCCCGGACGCCCGGACGGACGCCCGGACGGACGGACGGACGACACGGCTCAGTACATAGACTCACTTTTGCTTCGCATGTGAGTCAAAAATTACACACAATGTCCATTATCTGGAAAGCATGCAATCACTGAAGTAGAAAAAACTATTTCTCAACCTGAGCATGCAAGTGACTACATAAGAAAAATGTCCAGACAAAAAGAAACACACAATGTCTACTCTTTAGAAAAAATTCACTACTGATTTGATGACTCCTGAATGACTCTACTCCAGTACGCGGATGAAGAAAGTAAACAAGAAGCCCACAATGTCCAGTCTCTGGAAAGACATCAACTACTTTGTACTGAGGCAGGTCACTTGGTGTAATCCTCTGCTGAGTGGTACAGCTTCATGCAAGGGTCCACACACAAGGCGAGAAGAATCCCTTCTAACTGCACTGCGGGACTTGCAAGAGTTTGGCGAGGTGTCGATTGCAACAGACCGCTGGTGCTGGGTTGAGGTGACCCTGAACTGCTCGTGTCGGCCGAACTTTCTTCGTCACTCCCACTCCAATCGCCAAGCTGATCATCAGCGATTTCCGTGATTTCACAATCGCTATTATCACTTTCATCATACTCTTCTTCTAATAGACAATGTATAAGAGTATCTTCCTCATCAGAGCCGTCAGAAATTGTAAGTTCCAGCGTCTCCGTTCGTCGCTCTCTTGCTATTTTGTCAACACGTACACCATACGCACAAAAGTTACAATTTCTGATCATCAGTGTAAAATATTTACTAAAGGGAACTAAATCTGCTTGCACATTCCTTCAGTTACACAGGCAAACAAGATTTATCTCCCTTAGACCAATAGAACCAGAGCGAGAAATTTCCAATCGCATCGCAAACAATCTCGCGATACGACTGGCGGGAGGACGCCTATCGCGATATTTCTTGCGATACGACTCCAGTGAGGTAATGCTCCAGAACAGGAAAATCTGTTTGTAAATATCTTAGCATAGATTTGGAATCAGCATGTCTTATGTCTTTGAGAGAGTTTTTGGCTATTCAAATGAATTTTTAATGATTGTTTCCATTTAACATCCAAAACTAATTTCAAGAGCACTCAGAAAATTTTTATACCATCTTTCTGTGACATCATCTCTGACCAGCGACTAGAGCAAGGGAAGGAAAAAAAAGGGTTGTTGTGATGACACATGCTAGGGAGTGGATTTCATGGAGGGGATGAAGCGGGGTGAGGGAGGAGGAGACACAGGGAGAGGGATAGTGGAGCAGGAAAGGAGGCTGCGGTCTGTGTGTGTGTCTGTGTGTGTGTGTGCGTGCGTGTCTGTGTGTGTGCACTTGTGCAGAATAAAAGTAGAGGGTTAAGACTGGAAAGGTGGAGATGGTGGGAGTGGGGAGAGGTGACTGTCATAAATGGTTGGTCAGGAGGAGGAGGAAGAGAAAGGGGGAGGTCTGATGTTGAGGTGCAAATAAGGTGAGAGTTTAAAATCTAGTCCTGACTAGATTACACCTGGGTCAAAGACTAGGCATCTTTGCTACTAAATCATAAAATAATACATAAGTGCAACTCTATACAAGCACATTTAGTTTACTTCAAGCTGCGATAAAATGATGAAAAAACAATAAACACAAAAAATAATGAAAAAAAAAGGTAAAACAATAACACAGAAAATAACACGCTATAGAAACTTTTCTTTCATTTCATACCAGGCAAGAAAGAAAGAAATATTTACATTTGCAAAACCATGATTATGCTGCAATTTGTGAGCAGTTATTTGCAAGTGCACTTCATGGATTTAAAACGGAATGATTCTTTTTGTACAGCAGTACTGCACACTTTGCAGCACATGGGATGCCAAATGCCCATACACGAAGGGCAGGGAAGATCCTTCCCTACACCAACTTTGCCACAGCGAAGACAGCGTGGGCACCTGCCCTAGGTCAGACCACAATCACGTCACATGCTCTCCTGCCCATACAGGTGCCACTATTCCGGTCACCACAGAAACCTGTGTCCACATGCAGTATTCACAATTTTTTACAAGCAAGGCCTCAAAAACATTAAAGCATTCGTGACCAGCCACGACAAAACCAGTGCTAAGTCATTTTTGGGACAAAATAGGGTTTAATACTTTTGAATTCTGCATTCATTTCTGTTTGTTTTGATATAAGAATGAACAGTGTGAGTTAATTAGAACAGGAGTTACAGGCATTTCAAGTTGAGTAATGAAGCAGCGGTCATTTTGAAAAAACGGTCTCAGAAGATTTACCCTCTTCAGACATTAAACACCTTAGCAACGGTATTTCAAACTCTGATTCCAAAAATAGCTGACCTAATATTTCTTTGACATCCACAGAGCGGGAAGACCGTGAGAGCGGCCTTTCTAACAGAATTAAAACAGGAAGGGTTCTGCAAGGGTTTAGGTGTGTTTATTGCGGCTAAAATGAGGCAATTAACGCTAATTACAGGGAGCTTTTGAAAAAATACACAACACAAAAGTCTTTATTTTACCATCAAAATATAATTCTTCAAAATGTTTCCTTTACTGGCATGATAGTTTGAACCATGTAGAATCTATTTTTATCAAAAAGTGAAAATCATCCAGATTGACCTTCCCTGCCTTTTCTCAGACTTAGCGCAAAATAGGGCAGCGCGACTTAGCACTGGTTTTGTCGTGGTTTGTCACATTTTACATCGCTACCTACAGTACAAGTGTGATTATCATGAAAACGGAGCATCAAGAAGTGAAAGTGTCACAATAATCCATTCCAAGAGATCACTTTCATAATTGGTATACTGGTGCATGCGTTTTGTGCCTGTGTTCCCTTCTCAAGATATCACTGTCATAATTGGCATACTGGTGCATGCGTTTTGTGCCTGTGTTCCCTTCTCAAGAGATGGCATTCCTCTTAACAGTTCACTTCCTGACTCAGTCAGAAGTAACAAACTTACAGCTGCTATGGCAACAACACACCAACACGTTTTCTTGTCAGACTGCGAATGATTGGAAGGCTATCCCAGCATCTTTAAGTACATTTCCCACCTACAATATTGCACTATAACGCCCCCAAAAAAGTAAAATGAAATAGTTGTGGTTAAGGTAACCCGACCAACCCTATTTCATCTTGCCCACCCAAAACTTTTTCATTTACTGTGACGGAGGGAAAATGGGAGAAAAAAGATTGTCATTGAACTACAAACTGCATGCCCAGTGTTCTCCTCTCTTGCACGAGTACACGGTCAATGAGTCAGCCTCTACTCGCTTGTTAAAACCACCCCCACGCATACCGTCCCATTTTCTCTGCCCAACAAGAACTCGGGAAATCACCTATTTACATTTTCAAGTGTTTTCATTGAAAGAGAAACTTGATTTACATTCAGTCTGGCATCTCCTACAACAAAACAAAAGAAAACAAAGTTCAAGCCAACGTACTCAACCTTTTTTTTGTGCCATGATAGCATAACCACAACTTTTGTTTGTTTGGCCTAGGTACAATGCATCACTGTCTGGTTCCACATGATTGGCAGTGCAGAGCCCAACTCCAGGCAAACCCTCCTCTTCACAACACCGGGACCAAAGTCACACTGCACAGTACATTTACAATGAAGTCATATACAAGCATTACAATAATCACTTGTATCTTCAGCACACAAGCAAAAGCTCTCAAGCTTGTTCTAGGAAGACAACAGAGCTTGTACACACACACACAAACACATGCACATACATGCACACACACATGCACAGACATGCAAACACACACACACACACAAACATACACACACATGCACACACACACACATGCACACACACATCTATTTTACTGTAGCACCTATCTTATTAGTACCATCCCTACTCCCCATGTAATCATGACAACCCATACAAACATTCAACCCGCAAAGTTAGGGAAGACATCAATATGTACATGGCCATGTCAGAGCACATGCTTGTCCTATTGCTGAAACAGTTCATTGAAACTGACATGCAGGCACCATTTTCAGTCTCACTTGCAACACCGTGGTGTTCAAAGACAAAGCGCTCCACACAGATTTGATGCTGTCACAAACAGCAGGTGCTCACTAGTTTCCACAGTCAGCCGTCAAACTATGCACCTCTTGTCAAGTCTTGTCACGATGCATATCCCCTGGTAAGGGACAAGGCTCATTTCATCTTTGCCGGATGGCTTTCCTCCATCTACAACAAGTCTATGGGAACTGACAGGTCTAGACTGTAGGTTCCATGCCACAGAGCTGGGAGTAGGGGTTGAAGTCTTCGGCCAGCAACACAGGACTAAATACACCACTGCTCCTTGTAAATCCGTCGCTCTGCAAGGAAAGCAGACATCAACCATGGCAGCCAACCAACTCCACAAACAGAAATTCTATGATACATCATATAAAACAATGATATCTGACACATATGGAGATGCAGATGACAAAACTTAACTTCTGCACTGAGCCGCGATGCATCTCTACTTTCAACTGTGGAAAGAAATCAACAGGCCAGGTGCCCTAGAAGTAGAACAACATGTTTGCAAGAGGTGAAGAAGCTCATCAAATGCAGGTTCAGAGCATGCAGAATGGCAGGAGGAAGAAACAAAAGGCCCAATACTCACAAACTGCACCTGGAGCTGTTTGAGTGTGAGGGCTGTGGGTGTGAACTCCTCACCAGTCAGCACACACAGCAGCAGCCCATTCTCCCCCTTGAACTCTCCACTCTTTTTCAAGTCCTCCGTGTACACCGGTCTGGTAAGCTCCTCCTGCAAAGCGAAAATGCAACATATTTTGCTTGTTAACTTCAAAACAATGCCCTCGGTGTATTCCTCGCCGATTCAGTCTCGCTGTCGTGAGTTCGCTCACGGTGGCATTCACTGAATCCAGTGCTCTCCTGTTCAGCATTCGTGCTGAAAAAGGCTGCGGGACAGCGGCTGAAAGCTACGTGTATACGCAGTGAGTAGCATTTCTTATCTGAGGTGAAAGTTTAGTACTGGTAGTCGTTACGTTGACTTCTTGCTCCCCTGCTTACATCCATCAATTCAGTCCAAGAAAAGTACACGAGAGGACTGTCTCATTACACACAACAGTCCGAGTCATTTACGAGTCAAAGATCACTACATACACACTGACGATGGGATTACAGATGGCAGAGGAAATCTTTCCTGGCATGATTCTGATACGAGTCAAAGATCACTACATACACACTGACGATGGGATTACAGATGGCAGAGGAAATCTTTCCTGGCATGATTCTGATACGAGTCAAAGATCACTACATACACACTGACGATGGGATTACAGATGGCAGAGGAAATCTTTCCTGGCATGATTCTGATACGAGTCAAAGATCACTACATACACACTGACGATGGGATTACAGATGGCAGAGGAAATCTTTCCTGGCATGATTCTGATGATGCATTTCAAAACAAAAACTCCCTTTCACAGATCACTGAGGAATGTTGTATGATACCAGCATTTCCACCCTCTTGAAGCTGCAATATCATGAATCTCTATGACCCTGTTGGCAACATTGCTAAAGGTTAAGAAAAAAAAGAAGTATTGGTTAAGGTAACACGCCCCTAAATTTTAAAAAGGGTTGGTAGGTTGGCTTGAACTATTGAAAATAATTCTCTCATTTGTTTTTAAAGAGGACAGGAATGATGTAAATCAAAAGTTCTCTTATGCTAAATACACCTTTAAAAAAAATATATTTTAACAGTGGATTCCCTGAGTCCTTATTGGGCAGGGAAGATGGGACGGCATTAAGTTTGTTGTCAATCCCGTGCCTGCCTGTTCCCCCCCCCCCCAAGATAAAAAATGGAGTTGGTTGGGTTTCCATAACCACAACCATTTTTAGTTGTGGCCTTGCCGATCTTACTTGTTTCATCTTAAACACTAAACACATTAAATGTGAAAAATCAACACTCCAACATCCTTGTAAGACAAGTGCCTGGCACAGGATATTTTCTCAATACTGGAGACAGGTAACTGGTAACAGATACTTCTTCAGAAACATGTATGGGTACACTGCCTTTTCCATCTACAATTCCAAATGATACCCACCCCATTTCTGGCCAGGATCTGCAGGATGGTGCCTGTAATCTGCAGGGCATTCTTCGCTCTGGTCACTGCCACATACAGCAAGTTCTTCTCATCTGGAGGAACTGCCAACAGGCAAACACAAATGCATCAGAGTGAAGGAAAATTCACAATACCACAAATGAAATACCATGCTGTACATAGGCTGACAGTTCAAAGAGCAGTACCATTATGGAGACATTTTCTTTATTTCTTTGGAAATCTTCTACAGGCCTGAAACTTAGACCAAATATGGAGGCAGTGTGCATGGACGGATTGAAACAGATTCTCACTGGCAGCGATGTCGAGGATGTTGAGGATGTTATGGCCCGTCTGGCAGAAGTCGTCTGTCACGCGCACTGTGGAGAACTCCAGGCCCTTGGCCTTGTGGGCCGTGCTGAAGATGATTTCTGCAGCAAACACAACAGCAGTGTCACCAGCACACATGATGTCACTTCTCTCCACTGACATTTGCATGAAGTCACTGAAGTCTTCCCAATGTACTCCAGATAAACTGGTGCACCCAGCGTACAAGTGAATGAAGATTATGAAATGTATGCATGCACGCCGATTCAGGAACATAACACTCATTAATCAAACACTTTGTAAGAAACTCCATGGCATCTGCAAATTCTAATCAATTACATCCTGAAGCCACATCATTAAAAAAAGTATATCCTTACCTCAAGTACTAGAATGTTAGCCGATGCATTTTCACATTCAATTCAGCCCCCACACCTACTTACCAGTTTTTTCCAGACCTGTCATCTTCCACCTGACCATCACTCCTCCATTGCCTATCCTAGCCACTAACAAAACCAGTATTCCAATCTGAAGTCAGACGATGAGGAAGTCCACGAAGCACCCACCCTCAACAGGCAATTGCCATAAGCATGCCCCCAAAACAAGGTTGGAGTAACAGACACCCAAAATTACAAAGTAACAACAGCACAGACACTCTCTACAAACTAGACTGGATGACAACAAAACCTGGATCATTTTCTTTGGTGCCTGATCAAGAAATGGCATACTTAACCCTCTTACCACCGGACGTCCCAGTGCGTGCTGCAAAAAAATGGCTTTTCTCTCCCGTGGACGACCCGCATGACACCACACTCACACTGGAAGCTGCCATGTTTTCCATGGTATTGGTAATCTCGCAAGACTTCGAGCATTAGCTCCACAGTGAATTGGCTATCGTTTGCTATTTTGATTGTTAATTTCTGGTGATCGAGTCAATTTTTATGAATTTAGGAAACATCATGTCGGACGAGCCCCAGCCAGGCCCATCGCATGTTTTTTTCCTTCAAAGATAGCAATGCAGAAAGCATTAAATTACCACAGTTTGACCTGGAATAGGACAATGATAATTACTCAGATTAACCTAGATCCAGAGATTCTGACTAGCAAAGTCGACAGCGATCATCTCCAATTAAATGGACACGCAATCTGACTCAGATCACACTAGAGAAGTTTGCAGAGGAAGTGGGCGTGCTTCGCGACCTGCTTGTGGGTGTGTCAGCCTCTGATTTTCTTGAATTATTTTTAGATGATTCATTTTTCCAACATGTTGCGGATGGATGGATGGATAGTGTTTTACGGCCTATCAGCCTTTTTATGCTATGTAAGGCCATTTAGCACGAAAATCACAAGAACAGTATAGAGTAAACGCTAATCAAGTCATGGTGTCCCTAGGTATTCGCTTCTTACGAATCGCATAGGGAGACTTGTATGTATGCTGTTTAAAAGCAGGTGGAAGAGAGTTGTGAGGACCGAGTGTGGCGAGTCACCACTGCCAAAGAAATCAAACTCTCCTTCATAATCAAAACATTTTTATTAAATTTGTCTCTATTTTGATTTGATTTTGTCCTCTACGATCTTCCCTTGGGAGGTACTGTGGTTTTTTATCATAAGGCAGTGTGTGTGGTCAAGGGGGAGAACTCTTCACTTGCATGGGCTTAGAGTGTGGCTGTAGTCTAGATAAGATGTCATAATAATGGTTTTGGGAAGGGAACTGAGAGTTGAGGGACTGCATCTTTTCAGAGATTCTTAGCTACTCTGTATTTAAATTTTTTGGTGCCCATTATTGGAGCCTCAAAGGAAAAATGAGCATTCTTATGTAAGGGAAATACAAAAGAAAGGTATAAAAACAGTTTTTATTTTTATAAGTAATTTTTATTTAAGATAACTGTTCAAATTTACATGGTTGCCTCCCTTTTCGTGGGGTATAGAGTTAGGTTTTTTGCCCAAGGTAACGGTGGTAAAAGAGTTAAAGAAACAGCAAATATCATCGCTAGCTTTGCCTTCTTCTCCTGCTCTGAGCAAGCCTGGATGCTCCACTCACCAGCAAATATCATCGCTAGCTTTGCCTTCTCCTACTCTGAGCAAGCCTGGATGCTCCACTCACCAGCAAATATCATCACTAGCTTTCCCTTTTTCTCTCACCAGCAAATATCATCGCTAGCTTTGCCTTCTCCTTCTCTGAGCAAGCCTGGATGCTCCACTCACCAGCAAATATCATCACTAGCTTTGCCTTCTCCTTCTCTGAGCAAGCCTGGATGCTCCACTCATCAGCAAATATCATCACTAGCTTTGCCTTCTCCTTCTCTGAGCAAGCCTGGATGCTCCACTCACCAGCAAATATCATCACTAGCTTTGCCTTCTCCTTCTCTGAGCAAGCCTGGATGCTCCACTCACCAGCAAATATCATCACTAGCTTTGCCTTCTCCTACTCTGAGCAAGCCTGGATGCTCCACTCACCAGCAAATATCATCACTAGCTTTGCCTTCTTCTCCTAGTCTGAGCAAGCCTGGATGCTCCACTTACCAGCAAATATCATCACTAGCTTTGCCTTCCTCTCCTACTCTGAGCAAGCCTGGATGCTCCACTCACCAGCCATGGTGAGGTCCTGCACACACTTGGACTGGATCCTCCTGATCAAGACAGGCAGGTTGCCCGAGAACGTGTGCAGGATGCGCAGTTTCCCCAGCAGCTCCACGTCCGTGGTCTGCTTGGCATACTTCTCCAGGTCCACAATGCTGTGGAACATCTTGATCAGGCGGTCTTTGATGACAATTTTCTCTGAGAAGTAAACAGACAGGCTGAAGATTCTGGAAAGGGACTGAACCTCATGTGTGACGTGGAGCAAGTGCAGGAAAAGGACAAAGAATAGGAAGTCTGTTCACGAGAGAGTAGAAATTTTTATGAAAAAGCAGACAAGAATAAACATGCAGCAGCATGATAAGCTGAATTACCTCCATTGTAAACATTATGGAAGGTCGAGGAAGCTCCTTTTAGGATGATAATTTGTTTTTTGGTACGTCATAGACGTTGAACCAACACTCTCACAATCACACAGAGGGGAAGGTGCATCATAGAAGCTCAACTTATACATTCATACTCATTTACGCACACAGGATTACAACACGTAGTAATGACACATGGAAGCTGCTGATTGGGAAATAGCCAGAAAGAATCCAGATTTTTCCCATCCCGGGGACTGGACCACAGCACTGTGTCACCACGCACATAATCAAACATCAAAGCTTGTTCGCCCAAATCTGCCTGTCAAAAGACAGGGCTTCTAATTCAATAGGGGAGCACAGGTTGAAGAGCCAACAATGCACTCATGCAGGAGGGGAGACTACTCCATACAGGGCTGCCTATTCTGAATTACCCTTATGAAAGTAAATAATGACCTTTTCTCAAAGTGATATATATTGTACTTCAAATACCATGATAAGAATCACCACTTTGAAAAAAAGTGGGATTATCTTTGCTATCCCATTGTTCTTTCCCCATTTTAACAATTTCTTTTTTCTTTATTATTCCTAGAGAGTGAGCATTTAACATGTTTTGATGACATTTATTCAATGAAAAATTTGAAATTTTTTTTTTTTCAACCTTAAATTTTTTTTAGAGGCTTTGAGAGGAAAAAACCCCCACAACACTGCAAAAAGGCAGAGGGTTTGATCCCTCAGCTATTAATTGTCTGGTAAGCACAGAAAAAGGTTGAAATACATCTCTACCTTCAATCTGTTTTCTTTGACTTCATTTAAAATGCTTTCTAATGACATCAATGGGTTGATTGCATCTTAGGCCAAAGAAAGAAATAATTGTGGTTGCAGTAACCTGGGCCTGTATGCACGTCAGAAGCGGTTAGCATAAACGCGTTTAGAGCTTAAACGCGGTTAGCTACACGGGCCCTACAGTCTGGGCCTGCAGACGTTGGTCCGTTTAGTGCACTAACCGCGTTATCGGTATGCACGTCAATCTGGTTAGCCTATCCTATACGGATTTTCGCGTATAAAGTTATCGCACCTCCGAGGTCCGATAGAGGGCCTAAACGCGTTTTTCCGAGCACGACAGCGGCGTCTTCTGCGAAGAAACAGGATTTTTCGTAACCCGGTGGGGATGGAGGGTGGAGATAGTAGGTGGGGATGGGAGGTGGGGATGGCGGGTGGGAATGGGGAGTGGGAATGGAGGGTGGGGATGGAGGGTGGGGATGGAGGATGGGGATGGGGGATGGGGAGGAGGAGGAGGGGAGGAGGGGGAAGGGTAGCAGGAGGGGAGGAGGGGAGGAGGACGGGGGGGGGAGGGGGAGGAGGGGGAGGAGGGGAAGAGGAGGAGGGGGAGGAGGACGGGGAGGGGGAGGAGGGGAGGAGGGGGAGGGGAAGAGGGGAGGTGGAGGAATGGGGGAAGGTGGGGAAAGTGGAGAGGGAGGAGGGGGAAGGGTAGCAGGAGGGGAGGAGGGGACGTGGACGGGGGGAGGAGGGGGAGGGGGAGAAAGAGGAGGACGGGGAGGGGGAGGAGGGGAAGAGGACGGGGAGGGGGAGAAGGGGGAGGAGGACGGAGAGGGGGGCGGGGAGGAAGAGGGGAGGGGAAGAGGGGAGGTGGAGGAATGGGGGGAGGTGAGGGAAGAGGAGAGGGAGGAGGGGGAAGGGTAGCAGGAGGGGAGGAGGACGGGGGGAGGAGGGGGAGAAAGAGGAGAGGGAGGAGGGGGAAGGGTAGCAGGAGGGGAGGAGGGGAGGAGGACGGGGAGGGGGAGGAGGGGGAGGAGGAGAGGGAGGAGGGGGAGGGGGAGGAGGAGGGGAGGAGGAGGAGGGGGAGGGGGGGAGGAGGTGGAGGAAGAGGGGAGGAGGGGGAGGAGGACGGGGGGGGGGGGGGAGGAAGGGGAGGAGGACGGGGAGGGGGAGGAGGAGGAGGGGGAGGGGTAGAGGGGGGGGGAGGGGGAGGAGGACAGGGGGAGGAGGGGGAGGAGGACGGGGAGGGGGAGGGGGAGAGGGAGGGGGAGGAGGACGGGGAGGGGGAGGGGGAGGGGGAGGAGGAGGAGGAGGGGAGGAGGGGGAGGAGGACAAGGGGGAGGAGGAGGAGGGGGAGGGGGAGGAGGACGGGGGGGAGGAGGACGGGGGGGAGGAGGACGGGGAGGGGGAGAGGGAGGGGGAGGAGGAGGGGGAGGAGGAGGAGGGAGAGGAGGGAGAGGAGGGGGAGGAGGAGGAGGAGGAGGAGGAGGAGGAGGAGGAGGAGGAGGAGGAGGAATGTTGAATGCATTAATAGGTCGTGCATTGCAAAATTGGAAATGCGGGTCAATGCACCTTCACGTGAAAGCACCTGTCAGTGGATTTCGTTGCGATATAACAACAATGTATTCCGCGCGTCAGCTATAAATAGACGTGCGCGAACTTGGAAGATCGGCGTGTAGATGACCTGCATTTCCATTTGTAAAAGATAAGCGCTTTAACGACCTATTGATGCAATCAACATACAGCTTTGATAAATTAATGCTGTTCATGGCTTATATTTTCTTTGGATGGGTTTGTAGTGTCCCAATATACAGCTTTTCCCGTGCGAACCGTAGACAGCGTGTGTGTGTTTAGCTATACGTCTCCGTTTAGCGCATTGTGCATACCAAGTCCAGTTAGGGCTTATACGCGGTTAGGGCCCGTATAGCTAAACACACACACGCTGTCTACGGTTCACGCAGAAAGGCTGTATATTGGGACACTAGAAACCCCATCCAAAGAAAATGTAAGCCATGAACAGCATTAATTTATCAAAGCTGTATGTTGAATGCATCAGTAGGTCGGGAAAGCTGGTACATGTTACAATTCGAAATGCAGCTGCAGGTCAACATGGCGAAGAATCCGTGGCGTCGGCTCCACTGCTTACATTGCGTGTTCGCACAGAAATCGCTGTGTTTGGGGGATACTAAAACCCCATCCAAAGAAAATGTAAGCCATGAACAGCATTAATTTATCAAAGCTGTATGTTGAATGCATCAATAGCTCGTGAAAGCTCCCACGATTTAACATTGCAAATGCAGGTCGACGCGATATAGAGATAGATCTACACAAGAGCGTCTGTTGCCATGGCTTGGCACGAAAACGAGGCGCGGAGCAAAGGGACGTAACTCTAAATTCTGACCCCGCTTCGCGTAATGGAAATCGATTGAGTTCGCGGTGTCAGCAAAGACCCTCTACAATTGTAGAGGGTCTTTGGTGTCAGTTCCAGAATGTCTGGCCGACGAAATCTGAACTTACAAAATACTTCTTGGTCATCGTAAGTGTCGAAGGGATTAGTTCGGTCCCGGAAAATCTTGTTTCTTCGCAGAAGACGCCGCTGTCGTGCTCGGAAAAACAAAACGACCGCCATATATTTACACGCGTTTAGGCCCTCGGAGTTGCGATAACTTTATACGCGAAAATCCGTATAGGATATGCTAACCAGATTGACGTGCATACCGATTGTTCCCGCCTATCCGCCCGTATAGGGGATAAACGCGATTAGTCCACTAAACGGACCGACGTGCATACGGGCCCTGACCAATAATGTGCAAAAGAACCCAGCATCTTCCTGCCTTATAAGCACTTGAGAAATCCACTTTTATTAAAATATCAGATTTTTTTAGAAAAGTTATTTTTGTTCGATCTGGCCTCTTCTGTTCACCCATTTCTGTCTACAGTCATAAAAAATGCCAGCTGAGATTGCTAAAACAACAGGAAATACTGTAAGACATATACATGTTCTAAGATGTACATCTCTTACAATATTCTGGGAAGAGAGCTAAAATGAACAGCAGGGAGCTAAGCTGTACATGAACATTTACCAATGGTAGAAGCTGCTCTCTCATCAGGAAAGGGTTTAACAAAAATTATGTTAAATAAAAGTTCAGGCCAACCTATCAACCCTATTTTTTCTGGGCATGTTACCATAACCACAATTATTTTTTATTTCGGCCTTATTCAGTTATTTGGGAATGAATCCCATACTCACCTTTCTCTCGGTCACTGGAAGACATGGTCAGTGCGTACATGTCCATCAGCATTGGGAAACCAAAACCGTCTGTTCCCTAAAATGAGATAGGGACAGCCATGTCCATGAGTACTAGAACATGCAGGTACATACATGTGTATATGTGCAACAAGGGATGAGTACAAAATTCTACTTCAAAATCTTGTATGTATTGTCAATAATATATGAAGTAAATTTCAGATTTGGTACAGACATCAAAGTAAAAATGTCAATGCTCTAGTCTAGAAAAAAGAACCTAATCTATGCAACAATCAATGATCTAAGCAAGACTATGCAATCAACTACTGCAAACTGCAAACCTACATTTTCCGATGTCTGACATCCAGGGTGACTGATGAGATCAGACAGCACAATGAGCAACCATTGTCACACAGCTGTATGCATGCAGGTGTGCCAGTCTACAGGACTGTAGTCAGGTGTGCCAGTCTACAGGGCTGTAGTTAGGTGTGCCCATCTACAAGACTGTAGTCAGGTGTGCCAGTCTGCAGGGCTGTAGTAAGGTGTGCCAGTCTGCAGGGCTGTAGTCAGGTGTGCCAGTCTGCAGTGCTGTAGTCAGGTGTGCCAGTCTACAGGGCTGTAGTCAGGTGTGCCAGTCCACAGGGCTGTAGTCAGGTGTGCCAGTCTGCAGTGCTGTAGTCAGGTGTGCCAGTCTGCAGTGCTGTAGTCAGGTGTGCCAGTCTGCAGGGCTGTAGTCAGTTGTGCCAGTCCGCAGGGCTGTAGTCAGGTGTGCCAGTCTGCAGGGCTGTAGTCAGGTGTGCCAGTCTGCAGTGCTGTAGTCAGGTGTGCCAGTCTACAGGGCTGTAGTCAGGTGTGCCAGTCCACAGGGCTGTAGTCAGGTGTGCCAGTCTGCAGTGCTGTAGTCAGGTGTGCCAGTCTGCAGGGCTGTAGTCAGGTGTGCCAGTCTGCAGTGCTGTAGTCAGGTGTGCCAGTCTGCAGTGCTGTAGTCAGGTGTGCCAGTCTGCAGTGCTGTAGTCAGGTGTGCCAGTCTGCAGTGCTGTAGTCAGGTGTGCCAGTCTGCAGTGCTGTAGTCAGGTGTGCCCATCTACAGGACTGTAGTCAGGTGTGCCAGTCTGCAGGGCTGTAGTCAGGTGTGCCAGTCTGCAGGGCTGTAGTCAGGTGTGCCAGTCTGCAGGGCTGTAGTCAGGTGTGCCAGTCTGCAGGGCTGTAGTCAGGTGTGCCAGTCTACATGTTTAGGGCTGTAGTCAGGTGTGCCAGTCCACAGGGCTGTAGTCAGGTGTGCCAGTCTACAGGGCTGTAGTCAGGTGTGCCAGTCTACACGGCTGTAGTCAGGTGTGCCAGTCTACACGGCTGTAGTCAGGTGTGCCAGTCTACACGGCTGTAGTCAGGTGTGCCAGTCTACAGGGATGTAGTCAGGTGTGCCAGTCCACAGTGCTGTAGTCAGGTGTGCCAGTCCACAGTGCTGTAGTCAGGTGTGCCAGTCTACAGGGCTGTAGTCAGGTGTGCCAGTCTACAGAGCTGTAGTCAGGTGTGCCAGTCTACAGAGCTGTAGTCAGGTGTGCCAGTCCACAGTGCTGTAGTCAGGTGTGCCAGTCCACAGTGCTGTAGTCAGGTGTACCAGTCTACAGGGCTGTAGTCAGGTGTGCCCGTCTACAGGGATGTAGTCAGGTGTGCCAGTCTACAGGGCTGTAGTCAGGTGTGCCAGTCTACAGGGCTGTAGTCAGGTGTGCCAGTCTACACGGCTGTAGTCAGGTGTGCCAGTCTGCAGGGCTGTAGTCAGGTGTGCCAGTCTACATGTTTAGGGCTGTAGTCAGGTGTGCCAGTCTACAGGGCTGTAGTCAGGTGTGCCAGTCTACAGGGATGTAGTCAGGTGTGCCAGTCTACAGGGCTGTAGTCAGGTGTGCCAGTCTACAGGGCTGTAGTCAAATGTGCCAGTCTACAGGGCTGTAGTCAGGTGTGCCAGTCTACAGGGGTGTAGTCAAATGTGCCAGTCTACAGGGGTGTAGTCAGGTGTGCTAGTCTACATGTACAGGGCTGTAGTCAGGTGTGCCAGTCTACAGGGGTGTAGTCAAATGTGCCAGTCTACAGGGCTGTAGTCAGGTGTGCCAGTCCACAGGGCTGTAGTCAGGTGTGCCAGTCTACAGGGCTGTAGTCAGGTGTGCCAGTCTACAGGGCTGTAGTCAGGTGTGCCAGTCCACAGTGCTGTAGTCAGGTGTGCCAGTCCACAGGGCTGTAGTCAGGTGTGCCAGTGTACAGGACTGTAGTCAGGTGTGCCAGTCTACAGGGCTGTAGTCAGGTGTGCCAGTCTGCAGGGCTGTGGTCAGGTGTGCCCGTCTACAGGACTGTAGTCAGGTGTGCCAGTCTACAGGGCTGTAGTCAGGTGTGCCAGTCTACAGGACTGTAGTCAGGTGTGCCAGTCTACAGGGCTGTAGTCAGGTGTGCCAGTCTGCAGGGCTGTAGTCAGGTGTGCCCGTCTACAGGGCTGTAGTCAGGTGTGCCAGTCTACAGGGCTGTGGTCAGGTGTGCCAGTCTACAGGGGTGTAGTCAGGTGTGCCAGTCTACAGGGCTGTAGTCAGGTGTGCCAGTCTACAGGGCTGTGGTCAGGTGTGCCAGTCTACAGGGGTGTAGTCAGGTGTGCCAGTCTACAGGGGTGTAGTCAGGTGTGCCAGTCTACAGGGCTGTAGTCAGTTGTGCCAGTCCACAGGGGTGTAGTCAAATGTGCCTGTCTATAGGGCTGTAGTCAGGTGTGCCCGTCCACAGGGGTGTAGTCAAATGTGCCTGTCTATAGGGCTGTGGTCAGGTGTGCCCGTCTACATGGCTGTAGTCAAATGTGCCTGTCTATAGGGCTGTAGTCAGGTGTGCCAGTCTACAGGGCTGTAGTCAAATGTGCCTGTTTACAAGGCTGTAGTCAGGTGTGCCAGTCCACAGGGGTGTAGTCAAATGTGCCTGTCTATAGGGCTGTAGTCAGGTGTGCCCGTCCACAGGGGTGTAGTCAAATGTGCCTGTCTATAGGGCTGTGGTCAGGTGTGCCCGTCTACACGGCTGTAGTCAGGTGTGCCAGTCTACAGGGCTGTAGTCAGGTGTGCCAGTCCACAGGGCTGTAGTCAAATGTGCCTGTCTACAAGGCTGTAGTCAGGTGTGCCAGTCCACAGGGCTGTAGTCAGGTGTGCCAGTCTACAGGGGTGTAGTCAGGTGTGCCAGTCTACAGGGCTGTAGTCAGGTGTGCCAGTCTACAGGGGTGTAGTCAGGTGTGCCAGTCTACAGGGCTGTAGTCAGGTGTGCCCGTCTACACGGCTGTAGTCAAATGTGCCAGTCTACAGGGCTGTAGTCAGGTGTGCCAGTCTGCAGGGCTGTAGTCAGGTGTGCCAGTCTACAGGACTGTAGTCAGGTGTGCCAGTCTACAGGACTGTAGTCAGGTGTGCCAATCTGCAGGGCTGTAGTCAGGTGTGCCAGTCTGCAGGGCTGTAGTCAGGTGTGCCCATCTACAGGGCTGTAGTCAGGTGTGCCAGTCTGCAGGGCTGTAGTCAGGTGTGCCAGTCTACAGAACTGTAGTCAGGTGTGCCAGTCTGCAGGGCTGTAGTCAGGTGTGCCAGTCTGCAGGGCTGTAGTCAAATGTGCCAGTCTACAGGGCTGTAATCAGGTGTGCCAGTCTACAGGGGTGTAGTCAGGTGTGCCAGTCTACAGGGCTGTAGTCAGGTGTGCCAGTCTTGTACTTACCCCCACAAAGCCCACTTTGATGTCAGTAGGAGAGTAGCAGCACTTCTTCACTGCTTCGTTGAACAGCGTGTAGTTGCAGCGCGCAATGATACACAGCTGCCCAACCTGCTCTCCTGTCACCTTGCCTGCAGCAGACATGTCATGCACATTATCATCCTCGGCCTCCTGCAGTCCCTAACAACCCTGGGGTTGGCACACTCAAGGGTTATGGTGGGTTGCAGTCCAGCATCTCCTGTGGCCGTAGAGTCCCTCGAGGGACCTGCAATCCCTTCCACAACCCTCACATACAAACTCTGTGGATGGTACATCTACCTGGAGCCAGGTCTTCTTGTGTTCCTGTCTCACCAGTGCAAGCAGCAGCTGCCTCTCCTCCTGTCTATGTCCATTGCTCCTCGCTGTTTTCATGCACAGTGAGGAGCACAATGCATGACTATAAATGTAGAGCTCGCAGCACTCATCCAAAAGCACATGCAGCTATCTAGAGATAATGAAAAGTTTAAGGAAACATGGCACTGACACATGTCCACCCCAGAGACATCAGATTGCGATACAGTAAAACCTGCCAACCACGGACACTCGCAGGGATTGCCAAAATGTCCTTTGCTAAGAGGTATCTATAAACACAGATGAATGGCAGGAAGGGTTGCAAAAACCCCACTCAACACTGCCCAAAGTCAAGATGGCAACTCATTTATTCATAAACTGCACTTTCAAATAACACTTCCTGAGTACCTTCTCACTGTACACACTGCAAAATCTCAAGCATGGTGTGTATGAATAACTTACTCCAACTCATGCTAGTTAAAACCATTATTGCCCACGAAGCCACTCAACTTTCATTCCTGCAAGCTAATAATAGTAGGTACTGGCAGGTCAAAATTTGAAGTGATTTGAAATGTAATGAAACACTAAAATCATTAAAGTAGCAAGTAATACAAACACACCCAAAAAATGTTTTGTTTCTATCACAACTAGAACCAGAGTTATATACTATCAAATACGCTTTTAATTCAGCCGTTTTCGGGTCTTTTTTTAATCAAATCTGACGAAGTGCTCATTTCAGCAAGCTGTAAAATGCAGCCCAAACATCAGAATTACTTCACCTATATAGAATCTATTGTTTGTAACACAAACATCACCCTTATTTTTTTCCAGGCAACCACAGTCAGTACTTACTTAAGCAAGATGGTGTAATCTTGATGTTTCGTTTAATATTTTGGATGGCAAAAAACAGGGCTTGTGAGCATCAACTTCAAACAGCTGTAGAATGAGCATTTATTGTCCGATCTTCAATATTCAAAGTGTTCTATGTTTGTCTTTTTAAGTTCTTTAGAATGACATGCCATATTAAACCATTGCAAGAACACTGGAAAAAAGCATACCACACAGTGCCAGTATTTAACCAGTGCAATTCCAAACTACCAAAATACTATCCACACACAGCCTGTGCTCTATATGTTCCACTGGAATCAAGGTGCCTGTATTCTAAGACTGACAAAACACTGTGAGATCCCTGACGATGAAACATCAGCAGAAAGTATAGCACCTGAAGGCTGTGTTCTATGGTAGAGGATCGAGCACGGCTCAACCGTCTCTCAACTCCACACATAGCTCCACTGAATTTGAGGTGTCTATCCTATGTGATGATTAAACGTCTACACAAATTACAGCACCTGAACTGGCTGAAGGCTGTGCTGTATGGTAGAGGAGCGCAGCTCAACCATCTCTCAACTCCACACATACAGTGCAGATTTTGACAGCCCTATTTTCATGAGACATTCTCCTTGTTGCTGCTGCATTATGGTCAATCTATTGTACCATACTTTCTTATTCTTCTAGTAGGTGACCTCCCCTTGGTCACTCTTGCGCGTTTGGCGTGCCTGTCAAAATTTCATTGGTTGCAACTCACGTTGCCTAGAGGCCATAGACCTGACAGCATCAGTAACTAACAGTTGACCAGTATTTGTGAGCATTCGTTCGGCTCACGCAACATGAAGAGCATTCGTTCGGCTCACGCAACATGAACCAGTTCTACAGACTTCATAAGGCATAAGGTATGAAGCCTGTGTTGGTAGTCTCATTCCACTGCTTAGATGCTGTAGAATAATGCATTTGCAACCCAGCAATTCTTGCGATATAATGGACGACATTGTTTCATGGGCATTTGGTGAAGTTGATCTCTGGCAAGCCACTTTTGTACTTTGCATAGTTTTTCTGTGTTTCTTGCCTGCATTGCTGTTGTTGTATTCAGCGGTTGAAACTGCACTCGTTTTATTGTTTTGTCACGCTAAATTTTGTGTGTGTACATCTGAGTATTTCGTGTTATTCTTAGGATACTTCGACGTCACCAGGCTGTCCTGACCTTGAACCTGGCTATAGTCGCCTTCGCTGACCTTTCTTGATACCCAGGAAGAGGTACGAATTATTCAATTAATGATGCTAATATATGTAATTCCTTTATACGGTGATGTGGTGTACAGTTGACAAACACGATGTACATCTTTCTGTCTCTCATACACCTTGCTTGTGATGGTTTTAATTGTATGATGTATTAACTTAAATCTGTGATAGGTAGGCCAGTGTATTATTCTTCATTTGGAGTGCATGATCTTCATTTGAATTTTATTTGTATATTTTCATTTTTTACGGCATTCAGCATTCGACAATAAAGAGAAGAAACACATGCCTGTTTTCACGTCAATTACTGGGAGGCAACGAAACTCCTATTGGGTCCACCTCAACCTGCTTGGACAGAAAGTCGTCAAGTGTGTTCCATGACTCTTTCTCGAAGTCCCTAACAGCCTTTTCAGTTAAAGTTCTGAGCCTTGTTTTGGAACATCGCTGCATCCCAATGCTTTCTTGAGGAACTCCTCAACTCCTGTCCAGGTTTTGTCCCCCTCTTCTTTCAGCACATATACTTGAAGAAGTCTGTTGTCAAGGGTTCTTGACACCTCCTTCCTTCTGCCTCAACCCATTGCCAGGAAAGCTTGGTGCAGGTCACCAAACTATTGTGAAGCATCTGTAAACAAAGAAGAAAAGATGCGGCAAATATTAAAAATTTCTCACAAGTTGTTTACAAAAATTTCGCATCAGAACCTTTACCCATGTTGTGACACTGGTCACAGACAGATGCATTTTCATTTTGTTGTAAAAACATCAGTGTATACAGTCAACAAATACAAAATAAAGAAAATAATGAGCAAACAACATCTATTATGAACAAAATAATTATCATATATGTGACCCTCCACCACGGAATGAGTCGCTTTGTCCCCCTGGGCCATTTTAAGGTTTTTTACTCTGTCTGAAAGTATTTTAAATGGCAATCATAATGGTGAAAACCATTTGAAAATCGGACAATTAGTCTCCGAGTTACAGGTATTTGAATATACCCACCCTCGCAAATGTGTTTCTGAGAAAATTTGAAATAAAAGTTTTGAAACTTCAGCACAACAGTTTCCTTAGCAACCATGCATGCATTTCTTTGAAATTTGGCACAGTCATAAAACATAACATAAACAACTAACACACACATTTTCAGTTTGAAACATAAAGTAATTTATTGTCAACATTGTTTCAGAAAATACACGAAAATGTATGTTCACGGCTAAATTGTCACAATGGCTTACTGATCAAATACCTATTCATAATAATTTTAAAATCAGTGCTAATGTGCACAGGTCCAAGAAACACAAAACAAAAATGCTATGTGATATGAGATTACACTAAAATGTTTGTGTAGTAAAGTATGGGGTGGGGTGGGGGGGGGGGGGGGGGTGCACAGTGATTGTTATACTATTTATACGCCACAATGGGAACTGATGATTTTCGTTTAGCTGTTGGTCCCGACGACCGGGAGAAAGCAGCAAGCACCGATTGTAATGGGGGGGGAAACAACAACTCAGCAAGAATTCTTCATGGGTGTTCAGACCCTGTAGTGTACATGAATACTCTTACACTTTGAATGACAATAATAGTAAGCATGTATTTTGAACGCGTACTCATTACCGGTAGTAACGTGACTGGGACCGATTCTTGCTGGGAGGCTGGAGTTAGGTTGTGGGGGAATACCGGTAAGCAAAAATCTTAGCGAGATCCCTGAATGTGGACACAATTCATTATGCCATTCAAAATGTGATGGAGGTCACATTAAATAAATGTTAGTCTGAACTGTAGGCCTAAGCTGTAGGCAAGCGATCACTACAGAATAGACAACAACAGTAAAACACTGTTTATCAAGAATAGTATTGCTTCTGCTATCTTTCACCTCTCTTGGTAACAGCTATCACTAACGAATTTTACGAACTTGCACGATGAAATTCAAATTAAATACTAATGAAAAATATTTCAGCATAGAGTAAGTATGAATAGTTACCTTCTGAGAACTCCTTCATGTCCAGTCTTCTTGCCATCACCTCATCATCAGAAAACTGTGCAATGCAACCCTGCTTTGTTGACTCCGTAGAACCCTCAGCCTTCTTGACTTTGCATCTGCAGTCAAATCCCTCCACCTTTCGCCTTTCCTCATCAGGATGTTGAGTTGCATGATACTGTTCATTGTTCACATCACATTCAGCAACCAGTGGTTGATCGTCGTTGTCACTGTCACTCTGTGCACTATCTTCACCTTCGGATCCTTCCTCACCCAAACCAACACTCACTTCATCACCACTTTCCTCGTCATCGTCGCTGAAGCCATCTTCCTCTGATGCTGGTGTTGTAAAGTAGTCTCGGATTAAACTTTCTATCTGTTCACTATCTCCGTGGTCCGTAATGTTAGAATCTCGAGCGGAATTCAAAGCTTTGACAACAATTAAATTTTCTTCAGACACGCTATGGGACGCCATCTTGAATAGAAGCCTCGCGCTGGTTGGCCGATTGACGTCACGTGCACGCATTTGGCCAATCACGGCGCGGAACCCCAGCCTTGGTGACGTGTTGTTTACAAAGGTGTCCCCTCAGGATTATTGTTTTCAGCCTTCTAATTGGCTTTCTATTTGAAACCAACCAATCGTATTCTTGGTAACAAAGACCTTTCCACACAATCATGTGTAACACAATGGGTCCACTCAAAAAATAGAGGGGTGACAGGTAGTTAAAAAGTGTTGATTTTTGCACGATGGCTTTGCCAAAATCGGACGGGTAGTGCTTATTAAACACATTTTTTACTAACTTTGGAAGTGAATTTTACTAAAATATTTACAGAAACTTGTTGATAAAGGATTACTGAACCAGAAACAACCAAAAACTCAAAATCGACAACCCACACCCCTTGTATCTATTTCCAATGCTAGCGTCAAATGGTTCCAGGGACAAAGCGTCTCATTCCGTGGTGGAGGGTCACATATTTGATTGCACAGGCCTATGAATTTCTCATAAATACAGACGCTAAAGTTCTGCTAGAAATTTTCCCCAAAACTTAGCAGAATCATCTTGCAAATGAATAGCACGCAAAAAGTTGACCATTTCTCAGTTAAAAGCGGTGTGTGTGTGTGTGTGTGTATGTGTGTGTGCGTGTGTGTGTGAAAAGAGGGGGTAAAGTGAATTGCATACATAACTCAACATTTTATGTAGGACAGTGAAAAAACTGGGCACAAAAGACAAAATGCGTTAGATTCACATACAAGATGCCTCATATTATATGTGACTGCTTCAATCATTCAGTTATCATATCGACATTTATATACAACTCATCTCTTTGCTTGGAGTGTGTACATGTGTACATTTTTTCTGTTTGTTACGATCTTTTCAGGGTGACACATGAAAATTTCTCTCTCTCTCCCTCTCCCTCCCCTCCTCCTATTTACAGGCTCCCACACTAAAGTGAAAGTGACCCACAGAGGCAGATATCAGATAAGTCTGTCATCTCTTTCTAGAGGAGTAAATATCTCATACTCCACATCCTGGGTCACTGTCTCAGATACTGTTCTTTGTCTCTCTCTTCTCTGCCCCCACCCCCTCGCTCGCTCCTTCTGTCATCATGTGCGCCCCCCCCCCCCATGTCTGCTTACCATCGCACCCCCCAACAACCCCCCCCCCCCTCTCTCGCTTGGTCTTCTCCTTAATTATGTCTGCCTCTCCACCGCCCCCCCCCCCCCCCCCCCCCCCCTCTCTCTGTTAGCCACAGGTTATTTTGAGAATAAAACCTATCATGCCAAGATGCCATGTCCGGACGCTCGTCACAGGGACTACTGTATTCAAGAGTCAATACTTTCCCCATACCGAAACAACATATACAATATACACAGAACGAATACATACAGGATACTTACTGAAATCGCTTCGAATTTCGCACAATGTCACGCCAGTCAGCCCATGGCTGAAAGTCGCCATAGCAAAAACTTTGAAAAGCAGATCGATCGAATGGTTTCAAACAAAAGCTTGGCCTTGCCTCTGATTTCACGGAGAAATCTCGATTGCCATTGAACAGAGCGGAAATTGCAGTTTTTAAAAAGTATAAGCTTTGTAGGGTGATTTTTTCGTCTTCTTTCAGAAAAATTGGCTAGAAATTTTTCTTTTGTGATTTCTCTACCACCAACAATTCAGATACAGACATTTTTGGTACCATTTTGTAGGGCATTCAAAGTTCTGTTTATCTGTACTATTTTTAGAATCATTAGTTGAATGGTGAGATGCAGATAGCCACTGAACGGCGAGCACTGATTTTGACCACAGTGGCGGGTCGTGACCAGCGGCGCCGAGTAGTGCAGTTATTGGCATTTAAATTTTTTTGGTCAAAAATCAACCACTCAACACACAATAAAAACACACACGTCTTGAGAAAGAGTAAAACCTCATCTTTATTCTCGTATGCATCATGTGTTAGTGGGTTATCAAGAAGTGCCATAAAGTTTGAGTTAAATCACAGGAAAAATAGCTGCTGCCTAGAATGGCTGACAGTTCAGGCAGGATATTGCCGCTACCTACTATTTGTGAAACTTGTGATGTCACATGTCTGTGGCAAGCGAATTACGGTCTGTTAAGAGACAGTGATAGGGTAAGACAGAGAAAAAGAAGAGAGGGAGGGAGGGAGGGAGGGAGGGAGGGAGGGAGGGAGGGAGGGAGGGAGGGAGAGAGAGAGAGAGAGAGAGAGAGAGAGAGAGAGAGAGAGAGAGAGAGAGAGAGAGAGAGAGAGAGAGAGAGAGAGACAGAGAGAGAGAGAGAGAGAGAGAGAGAGGGGAGAGAGAGAGAGAGGGGGAGAGAGAGAGAGAGAGAGAGAGAGAGAGAGAGAGAGAGAGAGAGAGAGAGAGAGAGAGAGAGAGAGAGAGAGAGAGAGAGAGAGAGAGAGAGCAGGAGAGGGAGGGAAAGAGAAAGTGTTGGGTTACAGCAGGTTACCTGACTGTAGATAATTCATAGCATGCTCTGACCTATATTTTTGCTGAGTGAAAGGAAAGGCTGTCTGCTTGCTTCCCTCTTACCTTCACAACAAACATGAACGAGCATCAGCTGATCACAGACAAAACAAGAAATTTTCCTAATAGGGTGTCCACCGTACAGAGTAGCAAGGTATCTGTTGTTTGCAATATAATTTACACATAATCCATGCCATGTCGAATATCCGTTGCTTAAAGGATTCCGTTGTTCACGGTGTCCGTAGTTGGCAGAGTTTACTGTATCTAAAGATCAAGTATATCCAATATTTGATGAAGATTCATTCCTCTGCTTTCTATCGAAGTTATTTTTCAAACACTTTGCAAAGATATGCTAAGACACTTTTTTCCCCCTGATATGCACAACACGTGTTCAGAAACACAACCCAACTATTTCCACTGAGAAATCATGAGCAGTTGGAATGTGGAAAAGTTACTGCTACAGTGAGCACATGATCAGGAGCTGTTTCATTTCAAGCACAAGCTGGCCATTCTCTTTCAATACTCTTCTTCTTGGTTGTGTCTTGACGTCGAGGAAGACAACGCGCTGTGCCATCATCTGTGGATGCGCATATGTCTAAAAAGATCAAACTCTGAGGCACACAGGCGGCTGCAGGTGGGGCAAGGAACACCGGTCTGGACAGAGGTTGAAGCAGTTCTGTGTCGCCTTGCTCGCGCAGCTTCAAGACAACAACGGCGGTCATTTTCAAAAGCTCTTGCAGGCAGGTTTCACAATAATGGTTTCCATTTTTCCTTTTCACACACACACATCATGGGGAAAAAAAAAGTCAAAACCAAAGCAAATAAAGATTGAAATGCAGACAGTAGGTTTATTTTGTTGTAAAACAAAAACAAAAATTATATGGAAAGCGATAGTTTTGACAGAATCCTGGTTCAAAGACGCCAACCCTCCTGATCCAAAGAAATCTCTCGCAATCTTTGTAACTGCCAAAAAGGTGCCTAAAGCTTGTAGAAATAAGCTTCTAACAACAAAAACTAAACAAACTATATCTTCCCTGGAAAAACAGTTCATAAAAGGTTTTTCAAATGGCCATTTTCTTCTTGTGAGACCATTCGGTTGTCCCCGCCTGTGTAATTTTATGGACGCTGGACCTTTTAACTTCTTGTACACATATTCAAATGCATAATTACTAACTTGAAAGCCTTTGAAAGTTAAGTACAAACATTAAACAACATGGCAACAACAGTAATATGTGATTATACAAACAAATTGTAGCCTGGTAGACTGTTTAGTATCCTACCCCCCTAATTCCCAAAATACAGCAAACACATATATGAAGTTACTTTAACTTTCAATTGTCAAAAAATCCAACTCAAATTAATATTCCAGCAGCTTTATGAAGGAATTCAAGTAGCAAACAATGTAGAATGCTATGATTTGGGCCCATTTATGGTGTATATGTGACAAATTTTTATAAACTTCACATGGACGTAGAACCTTTGAACTTTTCTACACATCTTCAAATGCCTTATCACCACATTGAAAGCAATTCAGGGTAAAGTACAAACATTAATCAACATGGAAACAACATAACAAGATTATTTTGCATATAAATTGTAGCTTGGCAGGCAGTATAGTACCCTATACCCCCCATTTACAAAAATGCGGTGTCGAACATAATGAAACTTGTGACGGGTCTATTGATGGAATGAATTTACAGACCTGCCAACCCACCATCATGCCAAAGACTGAAAGAGTAGCACCCAGAGCTATTTGGAGTAGCATTGAAGAAATAGGCGTAGCGGAGGTGAGGGGGGGGGGGGGGGAAGGCGGCGAGATAAACTGAACCGGCGGTGTGGAAGCGGGGGGGGGGGGGGGGGGAAGAGATAAGGCTGTGAAGGCGGCGCGATAAGCTGAACCGGCGGCGTGAAAGCGGGGGGGGGGGGGGGGGTATTCTCCCATCACAGTCAAAAGTTCAAGCACACGGGAAAAGCGTAGTTTTTACGGACGAGCGTAGCAGTGTAGCCAGCATGTCGAAAGCGTAGCACTTGGCAGGTCTGAATTTATGTACATCATAAGCACTCTCTCATGGCCACTACCACTTTCACTGAAACCAAATAATTCAAAAGAAATGATGCCCTCTGTTGTTGATGACGGGCTCCTGGGTTTTGCGGACATCCCTAAGTTTGACCTCAGAGATGTCTTCCTGCTGAGGAAAGACAAAGTACCGTCCAACTTTGCGGAGACATTGGACCCATACAACGCTTTCACCTGCAGGAGGGGGTGGGAAATGACTGGGCCTGTTGACGATCACTCCTCTGTAGGAGCCAGCAAGAACCCCATCAACATTGTGAAAATCTGCCCACACAAAATCGCCAACCCTGATGACATTGGGGTTGGAAACGTGCTGGCGGTCTTTGTATTTGGAGGGGTTGGACATTTTTAACACACTGAGTAATCCATCTTTGAGACCGCAGAGTTGGATGGATGTATGGATGAATGGATGGGCGAATAGGTGCATGGACGAGTGGATGAATGAATGGATGAATGGATGGATGAATGTATGAATGAATGAATAGATAACTGAAGGGAGGGACGGACGGACGGATGGACGGATGGGTGAATGGATGGGTGGATGGGTGGGTAGGTGGATGCAACTTTAAAATCGCTGGAGATTCTGAAAACGAGCAAATCACGCTTCCGATTCCTGAGTCATTTGTGTTTATTGAATCTCTTGCGAGACACAGTGTGTCTATTTTTGTCCCGACTCAAAGCGGGAACTCGTACGCCTTGAACGTTCGCAACGCTGTCTGTCCACGTTCGCAACCAGGGTTCGTACAGGTTTTTAGATACAAAATTCCATGACTTTTCCATGACTTTCCATGACCTTCAACAACATTTTCCATGACCTAGCGTACTGTGATACATGACAATTTTAAAGAGAAAAGTGTATGGCGCACGACCAAACTCACGCACAATACACCCGTTGTAAAAAAAATTCTAATTCTTGTTATTATTTTTACAGCAGATTGATTCAAAAACTGACAAATGCAGAAAATTTTCAAACAAGTACTCCTTAAAATGATGATACTTTTGTCCCAAATTGTCTGGTGCTTCAACGATTAACGCACGCTGAATGTGGTAATCGAGCACAAACAGGTGGAAAATTTCCGCCTATTTTCTCCTTTCAAGCGCACAATCCGGGCGCTAGACAAAAAGTAGATTCATCGTACATTAACATCGAATATAGCGTTGGAAGGGGGAAATCTTGTAGAATCCGAGGGTGTCTGTACGAAAGCGGGAGTGAGCAAATTTTAACAAAATGTCCGATGACGTTCGAACTTTCATCCATAACTCGTCTTTCGATTTTCACCGGAAGTTCAAACATACACCGAACGAAAGAGCAATCTTTCCTCTAATGAGTAGTAAAGTTTCAACTTGATCAAATGAGAAACTTCGACGGACGAGTGTTTAGAAGAGACCAACCCGAGTCGCGAAATGCAAACTCCGTCGAGCCACCGCGAGTCGGTAGTGGCGGAGGGTGTTTTTTTTTACGTAATCGGCTTGTATGTTCTCAGCGGAAATAAGACGGATTAACACAAAACTACACGACACATGTTCTTGAAACCTTCTGCTTCATAAACAACTTTCATTCTTGTTTTTATTCACAATATTTTGTGGATTGTCCACAATTAGCCATGAAAGTGAAGTGGTATTGCCGAGTGCATTTTGGCTAGTACTGTAGTAGCGCAAAGATTTGATACAAATTACCATGGAATCCTACCACTAGTTTAAAAAAATTAGACAACTCAGAAAGACTTTCATCTTTCATGTTACATTGGTATTTTGTGTTATTGATATGTGCGAATCCTAGAAAAAGTGGATTCTATCGAACCGACGGCCACTTCCGGTCTGATGAAATTTCTTCGAACATCGCGTGCGGCGTCTATTTAGCACTCGCTGAAGGTCCCGAGTTCTACAATACTTTTTCCAATATGTGCAAAATATTGCAATAAATATCTTCCTATCTGATTGTTCTAGCATAAACTGAAACAAAAACCTCAATAAACTAACCAATTTCAGCTGATTTGTCCGTCAAAATCGCATCTGCGCCGTCACGCTCTTACTCGCCATGAATCATTGTGTGATTTTGACGGTCATGCTATTTACCAAAATGGCGCTAATGTCTTCGAAATGGCTTAGAAATGAGCATATATATCGTTATCCCCTTCTTGAATATGATATATTTAAGCTATTCTAATTAAACCAGAACTATATTTGACCAAATTACGTTAGAAACAGCAACATTTTGAAACAGACATGCGGTCGCCATTTCGATCCAGCGCCAAATGGTAAATAGCAAAATCGGACATGGATATCCAGCTGTTTCTTCTGAAGTTCAGCATTCAGGGACTCATCAAAGAGCAGCACCAGAGAATCAGAAGACCGGGCCTTTGCCTTGAGCATGTCTAAGAAATGTGGCCCCAGACCAAAAGTTATCAAGTACCGGGCTTTGCTTTCACTCAAGGCAAACTTGGAGGCGATGACACTGTCGGGAAACATGCGACGGAACAGCTCGTTCATTCCTTTGGTACTGGAGAATGAGAAGTGGGAGATGACCATTTTCAAAGTCCACAAAATTTCTGCTTTCAGTGTGTCCTCTGTTGTCAAGAAAGTGTCAATCCCAGTAGATCTACTGCCACTGCCAGTGGGTGCAGGCCTAGTTTCGACCGGCGTAGCAGCGCCAGCTGGAACCACCACCTTTGAAGCACTCTCTGTCTCAGCATTTTTTGCAGTTTGAACAAAATCTGATATTCGTGTTTGACGTTTGCTCTTTTCTTCTTGGTGTTTTTTAGCACGCGCCTGGTGCGCGACACCTTTCATGTGGCTTTTCAACGCTGCCGCTTCCATGTTGGATACAGCAAAGTCTTTTTCACAAAATCGGCACTTTGCCATCCCATCCACTCTCGCTCGCATGACCCACTCACGGTATTCAGGGTCTCCTGTCCAAGAGTCTTGAAAGCGACACTTTCCAGGCATGATGATAATCTGATTCTCAAAGAAACACTGCACCACAAACAATACAAGCTCTTTTCACTCTGTCCTCGCTTGAACCAACTGACCGGACCGGCGTGGAAATGAAACGAGGTCACCTAGCCAAAGAACCAATCAGGAAGCAGAAGGCACACGAGCCTTCAGAATTAACCAATGGGATGCAAGGGCACGTTTTCCTGACGTGCTCAGCGTTTAAAATTAGATTGAGAGTATCGCGCGAAGCACAGCCTAGAAAACGTATTTTTTTCTTATTTTTTTTCTTTCTTAAATTCCATGACTTTCCATGACCTAAGTTGAAATTCCATGACTTTCCAGGCCTGGAAAATGAAAAATCAAATTCCATGACTTTCCAGGTTTTCCATGACCTGTACGAACCCTGCGCAACGCCGTCTGTCTGTGTTGCGAACGGAGGTTGCGAACGCTACGGACAGACAGATGAAATCGCCTTGGCTCGAGAACAAAGATATCGAAACTAAGTGAACTAAGCAATCCCGCATGTTCTATGGCGCCATTCTAACCTGTGTAGAGCGTGTAAAAAGTCACATCCCGTTTGGAAAGATGTGTATTTACACAAGAAAAGCGAAGTTGCGAATGTAGATCACACGGACAGAACTGAATCGGCAATCTGTAAGAAAGACGCCAGAGCCGTATTTTACCTTCAAGTGGTGTGCTTGCCGGCTTTTATCAAAACTACACACCACCAAACATCGTTTTCATCCCCCCCAAAAATCAAGAATGGCATTTTAGGTGGAGAAAATAGCCATTTATTAATCCTCAGAGTAGCGCGATTTAGCGGACAGACAACTTCCGGTACTTCTTATTTTCTTCTTTTTCTTCGATTTCTACCAAACTTAAGCCCGCCCCTTCGTGTTTCGTGACATTGATATGTAGGTGGAACCGTTATTCAAACAACTTGATCATCCGATATTACGTTAAAGGTCCTGACTTCTGTTTTTATTACATTGACTCGAGGCATTTGCAGGCCAGGAAGGAAATTGCGTCTGTCCGGATTTTACCGTTCGCCACCAATCACACGCTCAAAAAGTCAACAAAAACAACATTGATGAACAAACCATGTATAATTCTTAATTTAGAATAGCTGCTTCTTCCATTTGGTTCACAAAAAGAAGTCAAAATTGGTACAGTTTGTCAAAAATTCCTGACTTTTTTCAGCCATGTTCTCAACACTACCTGATTGTGAAACCTGCCTGCAGCTCTTCGGGTGGTGGCACACCAGAGGGTTCTGTCGGCAGTAGTGGCCTCAAGGTGCCATGGTTGGAGGTTTGCCCATTTGATGTTTGCCTTGAGGTTGTCTTTCAATACTAATGAAACAAGCACTTGACCTCAAATAACACCCTACATCCTTGAATTTACACAAACTGATTAGAGACACTGAATTCATTTTAGTCTGACAAAGCTGGCCCAGAAATTTGGAACTGTCTTACAGATTCATTCCGTAGGTCCCCCTGTGGGTTTGGGGGTCAAGAATTGACCCACCTTGTATCCCTATGCAATTTGTAAGAGGTGAATAAATAGGGACATCCTGACTTTATTTGCATTTATTCTAAACTACTTAGGGATTTTTGTGCTGAATGGTCATACATTGCCTACAAAGGCCATAAAACTCCATCCATCCATCCATCAATCCATCCATCCATCCATCCATCCATTCATCCATCCATCCATCCATCCATCCATCCATCTTCAGGCTGCTATCTGTGGAAATGACACCAGGCACAGGAAGGGGACGAGGATGTCCTATGCTCAGCAAGAAAGCCACTCTGACAGAGGAGGCAAGGTAACTCGGGGTACACACCTGGGTTGCCATGGCCCACGATGGTCTTGTTCTTGACTCCCTTCAACACCTGCAGGCAGGAAGCTGCCACTCCAGCAATTTCTGGCCCAAACCTGAAGGACTGGGGGAAGAGGTAGATTAGTTACCTCATGTGTGCAATGCTTAAAATGAAGCATCAGAGCAAAAGGGGGGAGAGATAGAGAGAGAGAAAGGAGAAAGAGAGAGAGAGAGAGAGAGAGAGAGAGAGAGAGAGAGAGAGAGAGAAAGAGAGAGAGAGAGAAAGGAGAAAGAGAGAGAGAGAGAGAGAGAGAGAGAGAGAGAGAGAGAGAGAGAGAGAGAGAGAGAGAGAGAGAGAGAGAGAGAGAGAGAGAGACGAACAGAATAGAACTTCATTTGCTTGGGTCATCAGCCCATTGCAAGTACAGATGATTTCAAGTAAACACAAGAGAGAAAAAGAAAGAGATAGACAGAGGGGAGGAAAAGCAGGCAGGCTAGCAGATAAACAGACAGGCTGAGTGAGCAAAGTCCTCAAGAGATTTAATGAAGAATACCAAAAGCCAAAACCAACAAGAAGGGCAAAGCCCATACGACTCACATGGTTGACCTTGACCTTTATATGACCTTGACCTTCAGGTGACCTTCAAGGTCAAGGTCAAACAACTAAACCTACCAATGACATCATACACAAAGAAATGCTTTACACATTTTTCCTACCAAAATACATGTGACCTTGACCCAAGGTCAAGGTCATCCAAGGTCATGCAACACAAAGCTGTTAATTCAAGACATAGGAAGCACAATGGTGCTTATTGGCACTTTCTACCATGAGATATAGTCACTTTTAGTGGTTCACTACCCCATTTTGGTCACATTTCATAAGGGTCAAAGTGACCTTGACCTTGATGATATGTGACCAAATGTGTCTCATGATGAAAGTATAACATGTGCCCCACATAATTATTAAGTTTGAAACGTTATCTTCCATAGTTCAGGGTCAAGGTCACTTCAAAATATGTATACAATCCAACTTTGAAGAGCTCCTGTGACCTTGACCTTGAAGCAAGGTCAACCAAACTGGTATCAAAAATAGGGCTTGCTTTGACCTATATACCACTTGTAGCTAAGGTCGCCATTCTCAATAACGTGGGAGAAAATTGGGAAAATGTGAAAAATGACTGTTTTTGAGACCACATTTATGGCTCCTGTGACCTTGACCTTGAAGCAAGGTCAAGTCACTATGTATGTTTTTTGAGGCCTTGTCATCATACACCATCATGCTACATTTGGTGTTGATAGACTTAATAGTCTCCGAGAAAAATCCAACGTTTAAGTTTTTTACGCCCGGACGGACGGACGGACGGACGACACGGCTGAGTACATAGACTCACTTTTGCTTCGCATGTGAGTAAAAAAACCCACAAAACAACAACCACAAAGAACGCCCCCCAACCCACCTCACCCCCCCCCCCCCCAAAAAAAAAAAACACAAAAAAAACCCAAACAAACAAAAAAAACAAACAAAAAAAACACACCAAAAAAACCTCAACAATATGCTTGTTTCAAAGCAACAGCACTTTTCTCTCTTATGAAATAAAAACACTTCCATTAGCTTCAACAAAGCTGACTTACTAAATAACTACACAACAACAAGTGCTTTGCTTTGCAGTGCCTTAGCTGAGTAGGGAGGCAGACCTGGGTGAGGTAGAAGATGTGGGAGGCCGTCACCATGTCCATGGCGTTGACGGCACCGCGGAAGCCATAGATCTGCTGGTGGGGATCTCCCACCAATATCTTGGGCTGCTTCTGCTGCAGCAGGATGTCTATGACCGCTGCGGAGAAAGGAGACTACAGTCAGCATTTCCACGGTAAAAACACTTGTTTCTCGTGGAGTTATTTTACAGTGTTCATACATACACTGATGAACCAACAGAAAACAAGGAAAAAAAGGAGGAAAGCCCTATAGGTTCAAAGACAAACATATTTATTAATCAAAGAGGATGAGAGAAAAAGGACAGCCAGCAAGACATGCAAAAATGGAAAACACCAATAAATGACTTGAAATGATAGGGATTAGAATCTAAAAGGAACTGAGAATATGTTGCTGGATGGATTAAGAAATGGCTCTGAGTGACTGATAGCTGGGGAAAACAACAAAAAGGTAAGAAATAAAAGAGAAACACAGACACATATATTCACCCACATTCATAAAATATCTCACACTCACACACACACACACACACACACACATACACGAGAGTCATACAGTCAAGAGGGCAACATGGAATCAACAACTTAAAGAACCCTGAGGGACAGGAACGGGGAGGGACAGGAACGGGGAGGGACAGGAACGGGGAGGGACAGGAACAGGGAGGGACAGGACCGGGGAGGGACAGGAACAAGGAGGGACAGGACCGGGGAGGGACAGGAACGGGGAGGGACAGGAACGGGGAGGGACAGGAACGGGGAGGGACAGGAACGGGGAGGGAGAGGAACGGGGAGGGACAGGAACGGGGAGGGACAGGAACGGGGAGGGACAGGAAAGGCGCCTACTCACGTACCGGTTGTCCCCCGGTTTTGCTGCCGATCCGGTCAAAAATCGAAACCGTGGACTAATCCGGCACGGTTCTTGTGACTAGGGCTGGCTCTATTTTCCCGACCCCGTCCGGACCGGTTCATATGCCCGGCGACGCGAGATCTCGCATTCTGGCGACTAGTCGCCAATTCTAATGGCTGACGCTGTCCTCGCTTCGCACATAAAAAGGTGTATTTGGGGATACTAAAAGCCCATCCAAAGAAAATGTAAGCCATGAACAGCATTAATTTATCAAAGCTGTATGTTGAATGCATGAATAGTTCGTGAAAGCTGGTATATTGTACAATTCGCAATGCAGGTCAAACGCATTCATCTACACGCCGAAAGCGTGTCCGCAGATCGACTTTTATCATTGCGGCTTCGCATACAGGCAGCTACAGCCTTCACGTCGAAAGCGAGTGTTGGCATTATTTATAAAAGCTGTATGTTGAATGCATGAATAGTTCGTGAAAGATGGTACATTTTACAATTTGCAATGCAGGTCAAATGCATTCATCTACACGCCGAAAGCATATGTCCGCGGATCGATTTTATCGTTGCGTCTTCGCAGACCTACAGCCTACACGTCGAAAGCGTCGTATCCATGGCTCAGCGAAGGGACGTAACTCTAAATTCTGACTTTGCTTCGCGTAAATGAACATCGCTCCAGTTCGCGGTGTGGGTGTAATCGTTGCGTGTGGCTGTCAACCCGCTTTTTACACGCACGGTCAGCCGGATCGGAAGCAAAACCGGCTTGAAAAACGGTACGTGTGTAGGCACCTGAACGGGGAGGGACAGGAACGGGGAGGGACAGGAACGGGGAGGGAGAGGAACGGGGAGGGACAGGAACGGGGAGGGACAGGAACGGGGAGGGACAGGAACGGGGAGGGACAGGAACGGGGAGGGACAGGAAAGGGGAGGGACAGGTACGGGGAGGGACAGGAACGGGGAGGGACAGGAACGGGGAGGGAGAGGAACGGGGAGGGACAGGAACGGGGAGGGACAGGAACGGGGAGGGACAGGAACGGGGAGGGACAGGAACGGGGAGGGAAATGATGGCGAGAAGGAGCAAACCTACCTGGCGTCAAGTCCTGAGCCTCATCAATGAGAATGACGTCATAGCCTGTCAGCTTGGGTGCCCTGAGTTGGAACAGCTTCAGGTAGCCATCATGTGTCATGGGGACTGCCTGGTCATCTCTGTTGACCATCCTGTCCCACACGTACTCTGCATCCGATGCGTAGAGCTAGGAATGCACACAAGGCTGCAGCTTTAGCATAGTGCTATGAATAGAATCTATCACTGAAAGGAGCTCCCTACTGCAGAATTGAAAAGGGGACAGGCACTGGTGGGCTGTAGGCAGTAAGGCAGGAAGGAGGCCTGTCAACCAAACTGGGTTTGGAGCAGAGGGAAGAACAGTGCATTACTTGAACAAGCATGAACACACATGAAGGAAAAAAAGAAGAAGAATGCAGACACAAATGCATATGTGTACAAGTGCACACACACACACATTCACACAAACATACATACACACATTCACACAAACATACATACACACATTCTAGTTATGCCAGACCATTTTTTAAACTTTACAACATGATTCCAATGTATATATATAATTGTAGTGCTCACTGATCTGATTACAATGCAATTTAAATTTTTGAAATCGGATGAGTAGAACCAAAGTTATGGTCCGAAAATATTTAGTAAGATTTGTTAAGACCCCCAGATTTGAGATGGCACCGGCTTGATCATTGAAATTATACTTATTTCAGCATAGTTCTTACAATAATAAAAATATCTTAATGGAACTTTCCAATTTACTAAAAAAACACATGCCGAATTCATTGGCGTCACCAAAAATTGTCTTTGACGCGATTTTTGTCGACTAATTTGCATAAAATTGCATAATTTTTACTTTTTTGCTATTTGTTTTAATAAAACTCAGTGATTGTTAAGGTATTCCTCCATATAATTTACATTTTAACTTTATAGATTGATACTATACAAGAAAACAACTCAAAAAGAATGATGAATTATGTTTATTCATTTGCATAATTAATTAGATGGGCTCCGATTGGCCGAAAATTAAATCAAGCAAAACTTTGCTAAATATGATCCGATTTCAGAAATTTAAACTGTATTTAGATGTAAATTGAAGTTCCTATTGAGTTCAAAGAATTCCATGTGATTTCATGTGCTTCTTTGGTGCTGGTCTGATTAATATAAGAGAATACATGTTAAAGTATAAGACGAGAGGTGAACGTTCAGACCTACACAAGCATTCAAACAATAATTCACAGCTATTTTGTTCTTACTTAATTTGATCAATTGCTATATTGATCAACTGCTACAGCAAAACAAGCCAAACTCTAGAATTATATGTACAGACTTATGCATTGAAGACTTGTTTACATAACGTTACACCACAAATTTCTGCTTTTCGTTTTTCACACTGTGCAGTTTAGCCATAATTTACATCAGTCACTAGTCAAGAGTTCAATAATGTTCTTGGGACTGGGACTCCTGTTGAATAAAGAATTCCATGTTGATGTATGGCTGAAACCACTGGTTTGATTCTCAGAATGGCTGCATATGATACTTTTGGAAATGTTATATGAAAGAGTCTGTGTCCCATCCATCGAGGTTTGGCTCAGAAAACAAGGTTCCATGGTTGACAAAGAAGTCTCGGAAGTGTGAATGTGAATCTGAAACAGAAGAAATTAGATTAGAATAAACACACACACCATTAACCAAATATCCTAAAACTCAAATGCTATTGTTATTTCATATTTGAGAAGCATTAAAATAAACACATGCACACATACAAAACATACTGAATTGAACTTGAAGGCATACATTGAACCCATTAATTTAAAAATAAATATATATACATGATATAAATCTAAATGGCCTTCAAACTATTAAAACTTTCTTTAGTATGCTATTTTCCACAACGTCACATAATTATATTTTCTCATTTAGAGACGAGATGGGAGAGATGGTAAGCTCTAGTATGTTTTGGTTTCACCCCATGGAGTAGGCCTATAATGGTCAAGAGTACAGAGGTGCTGAGTATTGGTGTGATACAAATATTTCAAAATTAACTTTCTGATACAGTAATGATACACTCTTAATTTCACCTAAATATGATGCATTAGGTGATGTCTAAACTGTACAGAAAAGAAAAACTAAGTGTAATCTTTAGTTTAGTTGTATTTGAAGAAGACAGTTTCAGAGTTTGGAGTCTCAACTTGACACCACCACTCATTCAGAAAAAGAGCCACAAAAGATAAACTATTCAACACAAAAACTTTATTGCAGCTTCAACATCCAAGTATTAATGATTTTTTGCTCCTAGGTCAAGAAGAAATGAAATAAAACCATAATTGTTAGTCAACTCAACTCAACTTTACACCTCAGCGAATTTTCATGTCACACTTTCTCTCACTGACAGCATTTAATCTTTCGCGCAAAACATGAAAAACATCAAAGTTGAAGAAGATTTATTGAGCATTAAACACATTTGCAGAAACATCGATCTTTTGTCAACAACATGAAACAAGTTTGGATTGTGTGAGTTAACAGTGTGAGGAGAAAGAGGCTCTGTTTTGAGGTAGGGTAGTGAAATCCGCGTACTCAGCACCTGCGTACTGTTGACCCTACACAGATACCCAACACCCCCTGCGAGAGCATTCCAAACTGCTGAGCAGCGGTTGAGAGACAACGGCATTCTAAAAATAGCTTGAGCGAGGGGTGCCGCAACAGTGGACTAGCCCAGTAAGCCTAGTCTGCGATGACCGACATTTTACCAACTTGTGATCATTGACTGCTTTTTGTAATTTTTCATTTCAATCTCACGGAATCACGTACAGAAAGTTTATCGCTAAAGCATCTAGGTATTGCTGGAATAAATCAAAACGTCATTGCTTTGCAAAAAGCCTGACCAAACCAACTGTGAAGCAGTTGAAATGACAATTGCCGCACGCAAGCAGACGCTCCGTACTGTCGGTCATTGATCGTAAACTGACTGAAAAATTTCGATGGGGTACCTCAGGAAAATGCACGGTGAAGCGTCATATTTAACACACATAGGAAACCAAATACACCATTTAAAAGAGGAAATCTTGAGGAATTTAAATATGCACGTTCGAATTTGATCAGATTAGATTAACTGAGCAAATTTTTAAGAAGAAAAGGATCGTTGTCAAACTTACCTCAATAGCGCGGGATTGCAGATAGACAGGAAGTTCGAACAAACACCGAACGAAAGAGCAATCTTTGCTCTCATTGGTTGCCAAGTATGAAAGCTATCCAATCAGAAAGAGCGATGCACGAGAGATTTAAAAATAGTAACCCGATGTGGAAAACGCGGCTGTGCCCGTGCCACGGCAGGCACTCTGCGAGAAACACCCGATTTTCACAAACAACTTGTATTTTCGCAAAAAGTTCAAAACACACAAAATTCAAACTCTGTACACATATTCTTCAAACCTTTATTAACAACTTTCATTCATATAATTATATATAACATTTTGCGGATTGACCACAATTAGCCTTGAAAGTGAAGTGGTAGTGTACTGTGCAGTTTGGCTAATAGCGCAAAGAGGGCGTTGGCATAACTACACATTCACACAAACATACATACACACATTCATAAACACAATGTGCCTGAGCACACACACACACACTCGCACACACACACATATGCACAAACGCACGCACACACACACACACATGCATGCATGCACACACACACACACATGCACGCACACACACACATACATACATACCTTCTCTCTCACTACCTACAACTGATGAAGTTTTTCTACTTTACCATTTTGGACTCATGGGGTATTTCCTGCTTTGTCCCATCGTCCTGCAGCTTGTGTGTGGGCACATGCACTGTGGAGATGTGGAGGTCCGAGGAGGCCACGAAGTTGTTCACGGTGTCGATGACAAACTTGGCACGGACAAACAGGTTCTCCCCCTTTCTGGGCTGCAGCAACTGTGTGAGGCCGTACACCTTGAGGTTGCCTAGCTTTTGTCGGTACCTGCAGTCCAAGAAGCAGTATACCATCACTGTACGGCACAAAAGCAGCAAATCAGAGTCCACAGTCAGTCAGGGAGTGAGAGATAAAAGACGGAGAGACATCCCAAATCAGAGTCCACAGTCAGTCAGGGAGTGAGAGATAAAAGACAGAGAGACATCCCTAATCAGAGTCCACAGTCAGTCAGGGAGTGAGAGACAAAAGACAGAGAGACATCCCAAATCAGAGTCCACAGTCAGTCAGGGAGTGAGAGATAAAAGACGGAGAGACATCCCTAATCAGAGTCCACAGTCAGTCAGGGAGTGAGAGATAAAAGATGGAGAGACATCCCTAATCAGAGTCCACAGTCAGTCAGGGAGTGAGAGACAAAAGACGGAGAGACATCCCTAATCAGAGTCCACAGTCAGTCAGGGAGTGAGAGATAAAAGACAGAGAGACATCCCAAATCAGAGTCCACAGTCAGTCAGGGAGTGAGAGACAAAAGACAGAGAGACATCCCAAATCAGAGTCCACAGTCAGTCAGGGAGTGAGAGATAAAAGACAGAGACATCCCTAATCAGAGTCCACAGTCAGTCAGAGAGTGAGAGATAAAAGACAGAGACATCCCTAATCAGAGTCCACAGTCAGTCAGGGAGTGAGAGATAAAAGACAGAGAGACATCCCTAATCAATCCAAGTGTGGTCGAATTCCTTCCAGAAGAATTGTTGAAGAAACTTTGCACTGTGCCACAGCATGAGGAATGCTCTGGCACTCGCCAAGTTACAGCTAGGAAGTCCATTTACTGGATGGAACCATCCCACTGATCTTTACCACAACTGAGCACTTCGTGCACATCAACATACAGCTTGTTTAAGTTTTTACTGGATATTCACTCTTTCCACTGGAGCGGGCCCCAAAAGCCCAGCAGCCAGGGGTTCCAGCTGATGAGGGGGCATTGAGTAGCAACGTCTGTATGGTACTCTCCTCTCTTTGGTGGTAAACAGGGTAATTACTCTTTTGTGTGAGGCTCAAGTACAAACGAATCAAAGTGTCAATTTGTTTGCTAGTGTGTCACTTATCTACATCTGGGTAAAATGTCTTGAACTGTTTATAAGTGTTTTGTTTCAATTTATTTTGTTTAGTTTCCATATTTTTCCATTATAAGTTCTGTCATGTTCACATTCATGTGCACACATATACACATACACACACTATCTTTTTCACACACACACAAAATACACTCACTCACACTCACTCACACACACACACACACACACTATTACACACACACACACATACACACACACTCACGCATACTCACACACACACACACACACACTTTTATACACACACACACACGCGCGCGCACACACGAACACACACATACACACACATACTTACCCATACACATATACACATCCTCGGCCACCACACACATCACTTTGAATGTGCTTACATCATAAATATATCTAAACACAAAAAGCACAACAGCACAACACTGAGGAGCACCACACTTGTGCTCTCACTGTTGTGATTGAGGGCTGAGGTATTACTCACATTTGGCCAATTTTGGCAAATGCCAGGCTATGACCTGTTCTGCAGGTCACGTTTTTGGGAAACTGTTTCTCCGCATGCACCTGTACAGACCTGCAGAGAAGAAGACAGACAGACATCACACTCTGCAGTTAGGATAAGAAGTGGTGGTGGAAAAACGAGAAACCACCAACTTTCGATCTCCTGCATCAAAAGGTGGGGGTGGGGGGAGTGAGAAAAGAGGAGGGGAGTGGGGTTGGGGTGGGGGAGTGTGTGTGAGTGCGTGTGTGTGTGTGTGTGTGTGTGTGTGTGTGTGTGTGTGTGTGTGTGTGTGTGTGTGTGTGTGTGTGTGTGTGTGTGTGTGTGTGTGTGTGTGTGTGTGTGTGTGTGTGTGTGTGTGTGTGTGTGTGTGTGGTGTGTGTGTGTGTGTGTGTGTGTGTGTGTGTGTGTGTGTGTGTGTGTGTGTGTGTGTGTGTGTGTGTGTGTGGTGTGTGTGTGTGTGTGTGTGTGTGTGTGTGTGTGTGTGTGTGTGTGTGTGTGTGTGTGTGTGTGTGTGTGTGTGTGTGTGTGTGTGTGTGTGTGTGTGTGTGTGTGTGTGTGTGTGTGTGTGTGTGTGTGTGTGGTGTGTGTGTGTGTGTGTGTGTGTGTGTGTGTGTGTGTGTGTGTGTGTGTGTGTGTGTGTGTGTGTGTGTGTGTGTGTGTGTGTGTGTGTGTGTGTGTGTGTGTGTGTGTGTGTGTGTGTGTGTGTGTGTGTGTGTGTGTGTGTGTGTGTGGTGTGTGTGTGTGTGTGTGTGTGTGTGTGTGTGTGTGTGTGTGTGTGTGTGTGTGTGTGTGTGTGTGTGTGTGTGTGTGTGTGTGTGTGTGTGTGTGTGTGGTGTGTGTGTGTGTGTGTGTGTGTGTGTGTGTGTGTGTGTGTGTGTGTGTGTGTGTGTGTGTGTGTGTGTGTGTGTGTGTGTGTGGTGTGTGGTGTGTGTGTGTGTGTGTGTGTGTGTGTGTGTGTGTGTGTGTGTGTGTGTGTGTGTGTGTGTGTGTGTGTGTGTGTGTGTGTGTGTGTGTGTGTGTGTGGTGTGTGTGTGTGTGTGTGTGTGTGTGTGTGGTGTGTGTGTGTGTGTGTGTGTGTGTGTGTGTGTGTGTGTGTGTGTGTGTGTGTGTGTGTGTGTGTGGTGTGTGTGTGTGTGTGTGTGTGTGTGTGTGTGTGTGTGTGTGTGTGTGTGTGTGTGTGTGTGTGTGTGTGTGTGTGTGTGTGTGTGTGTGTGTGTGTGTGTGTGTGTGTGTGTGTGTGTGTGTGTGTGTGGTGTGTGTGTGTGTGTGTGTGTGTGTGTGTGTGTGTGTGTGTGTGTGTGTGTGTGTGGTGTGTGTGTGTGTGTGTGTGTGTGTGTGTGTGTGTGTGTGTGTGTGTGTGTGTGTGTGTGTGTGTGTGTGTGTGTGTGTGTGTGTGTGTGTGTGTGGTGTGTGTGTGTGTGTGTGTGTGTGTGTGTGTGTGTGTGTGGTGTGTGTGTGTGTGTGTGTGTGTGTGTGTGTGTGTGTGTGTGTGTGTGTGTGTGTGTGTGTGTGTGTGTGTGTGTGTGTGTGTGTGTGGTGTGTGTGTGTGTGTGTGTGTGTGTGTGTGTGTGTGTGTGTGTGTGTGTGTGTGTGTGTGTGTGTGTGTGTGTGTGTGTGTGTGTGTGTGTGTGTGTGTGTGTGTGTGTGTGTGTGTGTGTGTGTGTGTGTGTGTGTGTGTGTGTGTGTGTGTGTGTGTGTGTGTGTGTGTGTGTGTGTGTGTGTGTGTGTGTGTGTGTGTGTGTGTGTGGTGTGTGTGTGTGTGTGTGTGTGTGTGTGTGTGTGTGTGTGTGTGTGTGTGTGTGTGTGTGTGTGTGTGTGTGTGTGTGTGTGTGTGTGTGTGTGTGTGTGTGTGTGTGTGTGTGTGTGTGTGTGTGTGTGTGTGTGTGGTGTGTGTGTGTGTGTGTGTGTGTGTGTGTGTGTGTGTGTGTGTGTGTGTGTGTGTGTGTGTGTGTGTGTGTGTGTGTGTGTGTGTGTGTGTGTGTGTGTGTGTGTGTGTGTGTGTGTGTGTGTGTGTGTGTGTGTGTGTGTGTGTGTGTGTGTGGTGTGTGTGTGTGTGTGTGTGTGTGTGTGTGTGTGTGTGTGTGTGTGTGTGTGTGTGTGTGTGTGTGGTGTGTGTGTGTGTGTGTGTGTGTGTGTGTGTGTGTGTGTGTGTGTGTGTGTGTGTGTGTGTGTGTGTGTGTGTGTGTGTGTGTGTGGTGTGTGTGTGTGTGTGTGTGTGTGTGTGTGTGTGTGTGTGTGTGTGTGTGTGTGTGTGTGTGTGTGTGTATGATATAACAATGCTGGTAGTACCTGGGCATCAAACAGTCTAAAAAATACTCTGGGATTGCACATTTATCACAGTTCTTATCAAATGCAGAATTTTTTTTGAGCTGTGGATAAGAGCAGGTTTGCGGTCAAAACAAAACCCAGGTACCTTTACCTCTTTACTATTATGTTTTGTTTGTCTCTCCTACCTAAAAACCTCCTTTCCTGAAAACCATCACTTTCATTTATTTCACTATTGACAGAGAGGCCGAGGTGATTGGATGCTATACTCAGAATAGTTCATTCGTTCCTGGTAGTAACTGCACCCCAAGGCATCCATTATCCCATATGTAATCTGCCTTGTACACTGTGTGTAATATACAGACAAAATTATTGGCGACTCAATTGAACCCTGTCTCATTCCAACTGGATAATTAAAGGGATAAATGAATTGGTCAACAGTATATGAGTATTCCAGTCAACACATGCATTTTGAATAGGAAGAGAGGGAACAGGATCTGGGCAGCAGTGTATGAGTATTCCAGTCAACACATGCATTTTGAATAGGAAGAGAGGGAACAGGATCTGGGCGGCAAAACCTGTAGACACTGAGAGGTGACACAAGGACCCTCACTTGTTGTAGACCACCAGCAGGAACTTGAGGTTGGGTCGGTACTGTGTGTACTGCACCAGCGTAGTGGTCTTCCCTGTGCCTGGGATGCAACACAAAGCAGTGATGCTTCATACCGTTGATCATCAGAATCCTAAAAATATATCAGATTTCATTAAATTGCTATTTCTTCCTTTTAGTCTAGGCTTCACTAAAAGGTAAAGATGCTCTTTTATAATTATATATAGAGACTTTTCTACCCATTGATGGATGCTCGAACTGCCCACATTTACCCCCTGGTCATAGGGCTACATCTTATTATCACTCCAACACCATCTCAACTCCCTGGAGAACATGCAACCAGGCTGCTGACATGCTAAAGTTAGCTTTCACAATTTTTTCAGCTCAGCCCTAACAGGTACCCGTTTTACTCCTGGGTGAGGAGAAGCAATGTGAGTAAAGCACCTTGCTCAAGGATGCAACCCTAGAATCCGCACAGCTTCGAGCGCTGCATCCACTAGCCGCAAGCTTCCAACCAACACTGCTGCAGGATGACACATCCAGTGATTCACTTGTTCACTGAGAGAAACACTGTCAGCTGCACTCTGGTCAAGTCAAGTGTTTCCAAGCGCCGGTACACTGAACTGACTTCATTCAGTAAGTGCTCCAAACACAAAACCACAAAAATCAGGCTATGAAACTCTCTCATTGTAGTGATATGTATGTTTCCTGACTTGGATGCAATATAGGCAAATGGAATCATTCCAGATAAAAAGACACACCTGCAAAAGCCACAATCTTGATGACTTCCTCTGGAGAGAGGTGATGCTTGACGATTCTCAGCTGTTCGTGTGTCAACCGCACATTCACACTGCTGTAGCTGTAACACGCAATCACATTCAGAGATCTCCAACTTCAAACTCCTGTCTAACACGAAGTCTTAGTTGCTTGACCATTCCACAATGAGTCAGGTTAAATTTCCCCTTTCCATTTTACACGCGTAAATAACTTCATAAAGCTAAAAGTTACAAAGATTGCAATCAACTAGTATGGAGAAACACAGCATTATTTAACTTGAAACATACATAGCAAAAGCATGCAAGCATTTAGTAACCAACATAAATTCATACAGTGACCACTGGGTTCTGCTGAAATTAACCCGCTACTTAACATTGCGGGTGGGGATGGGGGTGGGGGTGGGGGTGGGGGTAGGGGTGTGGAGGTAGGGGGTGGGGAGGGGAAGGAGGAGAAGGATGCCACATGTACAGGACTATATTTTCAAGGACAGATACTGAGATAGAATAGTGATTTTTTTAAGCTCTTCTAAAGAAAGTCACCAACAGTGCATGACATTTTCTCTGCAGAGAGACAGTACTTACCCATACTGCGTGATGGCCTGCTGCCCTGAAAATCCCTCCATGGCCTCCTGCAGCATTCCCCTGGTGGTGACCGAGGCATTCTCGAACAGGTAGAGCGCGTAGTACACTCGGTAGTGCATCCTGTACACAGTAAGGCCAGTCATCAGTGGAAGCAGCAGGCAGAAAGAGGAAGGAGCTAGAGGGAGGAAGGAGCTAGAGGGAGGCAGGAGCTAGAGGGAGGAAGGAGCTAGAGGGGGGAGCTAGAGGGAGGAAGGAGCTAGAGGGAGGGAGGAGCTAGAGGGAGGAAGGAGCTAGAGGGAGGAAGGAGCTAGAGGGAGGAAGGAGCTAGAGGGAGGAAGGAGCTAGAGGGAGGGAGGAGCTAGAGGGAGGAAGGAGCTAGAGGGAGGAAGGAGCTAGAGGGAGGAAGCAGCTAGAGGGAGGAAGGAGCTAGAGGGAGGAAGGAGCTAGAGGGAGGAAGGAGCTAGAGGGAGGAAGGAGCTAGAGGGAGGAAGGAGCTAGAGGGAGGAAGGAGGGAGGAAGGAGCTAGAGGGAGGAAGGAGCTAGAGGGAGGAAGGAGCTAGAGGGAGGAAGGAGCTAGAGGGAGGAAGGAGCTAGTGGGAGTAGCTAGAGGGAGGAAGGAGCTAGAGGGAGGAAGGAGCTAGAGGGAGGAAGGAGCTAGAGGGAGGAAGGAGCTAGAGGGAGGAAGGAGCTAGAGGGAGGAAGGAGCTAGAGGGAGGAAGAAGCAAGGAGATCCAAACAGGCACTGGAGAAGCAGAAGGACAAGAATAGGTGAAGGAGACACAAGTGACAAGCTGAACAGAATTGAGAGAAAGCAAAGGAAGAGCAACGCAGGATGAGCAGGATACTGACCAGGCTAGTGGGAAGAGGATGATAACTGCCACAGTGACAACAAGCAGCAGAGTAATGGGAAGGAAGAATGGCAGAGAGAGAGACTACATTTGGAAACAGCAACAAAGAAATGTTTTTCTCAAATATCATGAAGGCATATATATACATTGCAATATTTATTTCAAAAGTTTAATGCCTGCTTTACGTTTGTTAGGTAACTAGATCTCATAGAAAAGAAAAATCTGCTTCTGGACAGACCAAGACACTCACACGGACCAGGGGCCAGAGGGACGGGTAAGCTTGAGTCGCAGGAGCAAACCTGCCACTGCGTAGAGACATTCCACCACCTCAATGGAGGTGCACTGTGAGCTAGAGCCAGTCAGCAGCTGCAGGATGCAGGTGATGTCTGACACCTGGTCTGCTACGATGCACAGGGCTGCCACCACACTCCATGGGTTGGGGTGCTGTAGCAAGAGGACAATGACAACAGCTCCAATTACTACAACAAAAATGTTATTCTAGAAACACATGTATGTGCACACAAGTGCCCACATACATGGACATGCATGCACACACACACATATATGCATGCACACAAACACATACACACACATACATGTACACACACATACAATACACACACACACACGTGTACACACACACACACACATGAAAGCACACACTCTCTCTCTCACACACACACACACACACACACACACACACACACACACACACACACACACACACACACACACACACACACATCCATGCATTCAAAGCAGTATTAAAATAAATATTAAAAATAAAGTGCCTGACATAGATTAGAGATTTAAATCTCACATTAGCCAGAACAGTTTTCACAGAAAAGTCTATGAGACAACTGCACAATAGGGAGACAAAAACCTTCATTCCATATCTATCCTATGGCTTTAATATATCTGGTTTCTTTTAACCACTAATGTTCCTTTGCATTTTGTATTATCGAAGCATTTCATGAAACTCATGTTTCCTATCTTTCATTAATCACTGACCGTAACAAAACTCATACCCTACCCTATCAACTTACAAGAATAGGCAACATGGGTTTAGGAGAACTGAATTTTCTTGAAAACCTAAATTGATGATTCAAGGAGAGGCTGAGGGACGTACAGCATTGACAATGCAGTCGGAACACCTCTCCTCCAGCAGTGCCGTGGCCCAGCGGAACTTGGGGTGCCTGGCCAGACGCTGAAGCATGTGCTCCGTTCCGGCTGTGATGGACTTCAAGGTCTTCAGTCGCCTTCAGGGCAAGGGAAGTGTGCACATTATGGACATGCATGATTTGAGACAGCAGTCAGCACCCCTTCATGCCAGCACCACAGATTGATCTGTTGGGGTTTCATTGTTCATCTTTCGAAAAGCTCCCACTAATGGATGGCAGAATGAGGTGATCTGAAAATTTTCTGAACAAATAGTGTAAGGGTGATTAAAATTTACTTAAGGTGCTGCATGTGATATGCACGTGTAGACCTATCATCATTCACAATGAGCAGGAGCTGCTCAGAAGACAACAGCCCATCTCAAGAGAGGTATGAACTTACTTAGCCCTTCCACATAGAGAGTCATGGCTGGTATTAATTAAAACTTGTGCATTCAAAGAGCTTTCCCAGAACTGAAGACAAGCACCTGTATGTCTGAACATCTGGGAGACTGTAAACACCTACCTCATGATGGCCAGCAGGCACGTGTGTGGATTGAGGAACATGGTCAGCAGTTCTTTTCCCATCAGATTGTCCATCTCACAAATGGCAGATGGAACTTCTCGCATCAGTTTGAAGTGCAGCTTCTTCCATGGAATAAACTGGAAATGGGAATTCATTAATCTTTACTCATTTGTAGCATTCACAGCATAGTCCTTACTGGGTTAGTTTTTAACAACTGAACAAGCCTTGACCTGTCTGATTAGTGACTGACAAACAAAAAATGTATATCCCACTTTAAACACAGATTCTTAGAAGCTTCTACATCAAACAGATCCAAATAACACACTTTCACAAGTTTATGGTTTCAAAGAATCACTGTATCAGATACACAAGACATTAGACAACCAAATATTTGTGGGGATGACTTTTGCATGGCTGACAAAAAAAGTTTTGAATTAGCCAACACCGATATGAAATAGAGTCTACAGGGAATAGCATTATCATGATTATGCTTTTGCTCCCTATTGCTCTCTCAAGTATTTGTACTCATTTGTCTACTTCTACTTGCTTAGTGACTTACTTATATCTAAGATGAAATATCAGTTTGAGTTACAAACATGGAAGAAATCAGCTATGAGTTGGATGCATTGACACAACCACAAAGCTAAAGTGGGCCATTGACTGAAACATCATTAAAAAATTAAGTTGAGTGAAATTCCTTCCAACATCCCATTATATTTTGTGACTGACATGTCAATATTACATGATAAAATGGATGAAAGTCACAGTATGGTTCCAGATGCTTTAGTATTTTTGAAAATGAAAACATAACAAAACAATAGAATGAACTATTTAGAAACCAAGGAATACGAGAAACCACAAGGCAACACAAATGAGGAAAAACTTACATTTAATGATGACACAAGGTCATTCCAGTTCTTGCAAACTCTGTTGCAATTCAAGAAAAGATCCATAACAGGCAGTTGACAGAAGATCAGTTCCTGTACCTCAGCAGGAATTCTTTCAAAGTAGTTGACATCTTCTTCTGAAGGAACATTAACAAGACCAAACGCTTTGTTGACCTTGTTTGTTTCAAATACTTCAAAAGCACCATTGCTCTCAAAATCCTCATCACTGCTTATTTCTATAATGCTCTTGACAACCTTGACATGACCTTCTTTCGGCTGTTTAGGTCTCCATGGAGCAGATTTTGCTTTGGATCTAGCTTTCCCTTTCTTCGCACTCTGTTTTGATGAACTTCCAGATTTATTTCTCTGCACTTGAGATGAGCCTATCTGTTGGAGGCTTCCCATTGTTTGGGTGCTACAAGAAGCCCGGTTTGCAAACGTTTCTTCTTTATTTGCAGCATGCGAAGAACTTTTTAACTTGTCTTTGGGAACCTTGTTGAAGAAATTCAAAATACTTCCCTGCGATGTGTCGTCTGTTTTCCCCAACTTCGAGGAAGCCTTGACTCTGGGTCCGTCAGGTGGTTTTGCAGACAACCGTAGCATGCTAGATGCTGCTGTAAATCCATGGCCATCATTTGATTGAAGTTTGCTGAATGCATTCTGACACTGTGGGATTTCGTCCACAGGTACGACAGCGGCTGCAGAGGGCGATGCTTTTGATCTCCGCCTTCTCGGCACTGGCGCAAGACCGACATGCTTTTTGGCTGCGACAGCTGCATTCGCCTCAAACGGATAACACAAAGCCTTTGATCCTTGAGATGATTGAGTTAGTTCATGGCATTTCGAAGCATCCAAATGCAAACGACGACGTTTCCTCCTTGTGGGCGTACTGTCATCGTCTTGATCGGCCTGTGAAGTCGAAGGTACTACTTCGCTTGCTCGAACGAAACCTTTCAATGATTCCGCCATACTAGTTTTACTACAGTACCACTACTAACGCTCTGCTTGGCTAAAAGTAACAGAGCGATTTTGTTCTGATATTACATGTGGATATAAACATTGTATGTTACTAATTTGTTATTATTCAAAAACTTACGAAATTGGTGAATTCGTATATTAAAATCAGAATAAACTATGTGATTCACGACAATTGATGATTTTACAAGTTTAGCAAAAGACTCTAAGCGGCTCTTTCAGGAACGATAACTCACATGGTGTAAACACGAGCATGGAAGCGTTCAAGGCGGCACAGAAGGGTGACCTCGATTATTTTACAAATATTTCAACTCCAGAGTCTTATCTCTACAGCAGACATAACAAGTCTAACGATGCAGTCATTCATGTTGTGTCAAGATTTGGTCATGTTGAACTTTTGGAGTATTTACACAAGCAAGGTAGCAGTTTAGAAGTAGCTAATGCTGATGGCAAGAGACCCGTGCACGAGGCGGCCCAACACGGACACACGTCATGTGTGAAATACCTCCTTGCGCAGGGAGCTAACGTTGATTCTCTCAAGAGAGCAGACTGGTAATTACGTTTCACAATGTATGGTACGGAGAAAGGAATGAGGGGGGAAGCAGAAAAACACAAATACAGACAGACGAATAGCAGACAAACGCACCTGCATACATAAGCATATCTGGACACACACTTGCTGGTGCACACACACACACACACACACACACACACACACACACACACACACACACACACACACACACATAGTGCTAGCAACTTTCCATATGGGTGCCCTGAGGGTGGTGTTTTAAAATTCAGTGTGTGCTCCAGTTAATCCATACACTGACTTGCTTTGGTACCATTTTCTTGCATCAACTTTCCTCTTCATAAAGGTTCCACAAGTATATATGTTTTTGCTAGAGAACCTTTTTGGGTGATCTCCCTTCAAAACAGTTATTTTGCTGTTGCTGCTTTTGCCACAGCACTAACGCCGCATTGTTTTGGAGAATGGAATCAAGTTGGTCCTGATTACTCATGCAAATGTGATGTCAGTGCTGTGTTTTATTGGTGTGGGTCTGTTTCAGGACACCACTTATGCTTGCATGCACAAAAGATGACCTTGAAGTTGTGAAGATTCTTATAAAGTATGGTGCTGATCCAACTCTCAAAAATAAGGATGGCTGGAATGCATTTCACATTGCTTGCAGGTGAGAATTTTCTTATCAAGCTAAGGGGTCAAAAGAAAATAAATATCAGACTTTTTTTTCTATATTTGACATAGCTCTCTGTATGATTTTCTGGTTGATGATTTATTGAAGCAGAGAAGATGAGTTTTATTTCAAACACACCACTGTAGGTTGTGTAGTATTGTGCATATGATAAACAGTATAACATTCCCACCACCACCCACCCCCATCCCCACTCCCATCCCAATCATTCTAGGTTATGTGGTATTGTGCATATGATAAACAACACACACACACTCACACACACACACACACACACACACACTCACACCTCCATTGTAGGTCATGTGATATTGTGCATATAAACAGCACAACTCCCCCCACCCACCCACCCCTCCCCCCTCCCCACCCCCTCTTGTAGGTAATGTAATATTATGTAAATGATAAACAGCACAACTCCCTCCCCCCTCCCCTCTTGTAGGTAATGTGATATTATGTAAATGATAAACAGCACAACATTAATTCCCACCCACCCACTCACCTCCATCCCCACCCCCATCCCCGTCATTGTAGGTTATATGGTATTGTGCATTTGAAAAACAGCACAAAATCCCTCCTTGTGAAAGTAACATTTTCTTTCTTGTAAATAGGAGTAAAAGTTTAACTGAAAGGATAATGTATCAGTTCATGTTCCTACATCCCCAAAGGCATTAGCAGCAGTGAAGAAATGAAAGTCAGTTTGTGGTGTTCTGAAGGCCTATACTAAAACCCAGTAGTGTCTGGGCTTTGTCCCATATATGTGCAAGGGTCCATGTGGAAGCAGTAGGTACAATGTGGATGTGGAAAAAGATGTTTACTCTTCCTGATCCATGTTCATGCTTGAGGTTAAGGAACTTATTGAGATCAGAATCACCATCTGCAAATCATCTCACCTGTCATGACAGAGCATGTCTGAAATTATTGATTGCAGGGAGGGCCATATTCCTATCATTGCCTACCTTGTGGAATGCCAGTCTGACTTGTGGAAAACAGTCAGCAAGAATGGAAGGACCCCCCTCCACACTGCAGGTGAGTTTAGTTGCCTCTGCTTCAAGTCTACCATCAGCAACAACATCAGGAACAACAGCAACAACTGCAGGAACAGCAGCAGCAGCAGCAGCAAAAACCAGTTTTCTACCACCACTACCTCTGCCACCACTACCACCACCACCACCACCACTACCACCACTACCACTGCCACCACCATCACCACCACCACCATTGCCACTTCCACCACCATCACTGCCACTGCCACCACTACCACCACTACCACCACCACCACCACCACCACTACCACCACTACCACTGCCACCACTACCACCACCGCATTTTCCACCACCACCACTGCTGCAGTTTAAAGTGCTCAATAAGAGATTATTCTTTGGTATTCTTTGTAGATGCAAAACTAGGAATGGCTGGAAGATCTGTCCTGTAAACAGTGCCTGACATGTGATCCAAATACATGTTGCACAGTGACTGTAAACCCATTATGACCTAATGTGTGGAATGAAATATACTCCCCAAAACCTGAGCTTTTCCCCCATAAAGAACACGAGGTTGACTTCATTCATTCAATAAGTCATTTCTTCACTTCTATTCATCCTAGTAACAAGATGGAAGCAAGGTTAGAAAGCTAACTTAATATGCTGCACACTACATCATTGTTGCTGCTAGTACTACTACTAGTGCATATCCTTTTTCTCATAGAATTTTGAAATGTGACAAAATTGGAAGTATAAAAGTGCCAGATGTGAAGCCTGGGTTGCATCCAGTCCTGAAGAGGAATATCATGTACACTTTGGATCTGGCCGTAATGAGTACCATATGAATTGTGGCATGGCTCTAACGTCTGATAATTTTGTCATGTTTGGAGCACAACATTTCCATTGTTATGTCTGCTCTTACCCTACCAATCTGGTGTTTTTTCCACGGGATATTTGTGCATTTTGTTTTCCATGAATGCATGTGGGAGACGGAGTTCTTGTGGCCATGTAGTGACAATGTTACGCACGGGCACCCTCAACTGTGCTGTTGTTATTGAAAAAATTCTTAACTTGCCATATAATTTGCATTTTTAGACTCTTTGCTTGAACATTATGATCATTATAGACTGTACTTGGATCCCTATGTGGGTAGGGGGTAAAAAGAATAGACCCGCCATGTTTCCCTACATGATTTGTAAGCAACAAATAACTAGGGAAACTCATTCTGTTGATTTTTCTTGATAAATGGCCTCACATAGCCTACAAAGGCTGATAGGCCATAATATTTCATCAATGCAATCCTATACTGGGATGATTTTATCTTCACCTCACAAATGAATTTGTGTTCATGCTTTTATTATGGGCAGGATAAGTCATAAACTAGGGTAGTTTCAGCATCTGCAGCATGAAACCTGAAGCTTGTCTTGCTGTACACTACATGCCTGGTACCTCCACCAGCTGTCTATTCCGAACTGTTGTTGTGAAACAAACAGTACCCCTGAACAATTCAAGCAACAACAACAAAATGTTCATGAGGCCATTTGTAGCAATTTCGTATAGGCATTTGAATAGTTTGTTTAACATGGCACATGAAGTGATAGCTGGGTGGAATACCTGCAGCTCAGCATGGCCAGGTGGCGGCAGTGTGGTGTCTGCTGGAACGTGGCTGGTGCCAAGTGGACTGCCAGGACAGCTGTGGCTCCACACCTCTGACTGATGCCCTGCGGGCTGGTGCCATAGACGTGGCCCAGCTGCTCCTGCAGCACCAGGTAGACAGCCCCAACTGCTTCTGTGTTCTCTCACCCACTTCTTCCAGTGTACCTTTTTCTTTTCTGGAACCAGAGTAATTTCATGATGTTTCTTTAAACATTTTATATTTCTTTCCTTCTTGCTTGTTTGCATTCTGTTGTTGTTTAATTTTGTACTTTAATGATGTTATATATTTTACTCTCTATCTGTTGTTGTTGTTTCGAAAAAGGGTGGTTGCCGGGGTCGGACTGACAACAGTAAAAAAGATCAGTCATGACAATACTTCCAACCAATTGTATTCTTTCTTTTTAAAAAATCTTTTGGCCCTGAAAAGGGCCGTTTGATTTCTGGTCTCAAGCGTTGGCTGTCAGGCGTGAGCTCCTGGAGTCGTGCCTGGCGGGATTGGCTTCTGCAGCAGATCTGTGACCAACGGCTGCGTGTAGCGGGTCCAAATGGTTGCTGTGAAAGCTTTCCAATGACAACTTTCTTTGCAAGCCACAGCTCTCGTAGGCGCTCTCAGCAGCCACAGCCGCCGCCGTCTGCACCACAGCGACCATTTGGAGCCGCTACCCGCAGCTGCTGGTCACCGACCTGCTGCAGAAGCCAGTCCCGCCAGGCACGACTCCAGGAGCTCACGCCTGACGGCCATTGCTCGAGACCAGAAATCAAACAGCCCTTTTCAGGGCCAAAAGATTAAAAAAAATGAAAGAATACAATTGGTCGGAAGTATTGTCACGACTGATCTTTGTTGTTGTTTTTGATGCTGTTACTCAATTTTTCTTCCTCATTTTTCCCCCTTTGTTTTCATGAATCCTTTAAACACTTTTTTAATTGGTCCTGCTTCTGCCTCTTCCTTTTGCTAATCTCCACTGCACATTTCATGCATCTGTATACAAGTACTTTTTGTTCATTTCTGTGCATGTGCAATGCCATCCTCTTGCTCATCCATGGAATAAGTGAACTTCTTTTGGCTGTCATTTGCATGGTCAGCACATGTTGAGCGTTTTGCCCTGCCCTTGGTATTCAGGCAGATGTGCAGCATAGGGACAGTCTAGGCCGACTGCCTCTGCACCTGGCAGCCGAGGCGGGTCAAGTGTCCTCTGTTCAATTCCTGGTCTCAGAGTTGAGTATGGACATCAACTGCCGATCTTCATCTGGAGCTACACCTCTGCACATTGCTACCAAGGTAACACTTGCTTAGTTTCATTGGTTGATTTGAATTATTGTTTGCAAACTCCAGTGTCAATGTATGCAAATTCCGGTTTGCCAACGCATACACTTCAATCTTGATATGATGGCTACAGCTGTAAATATAAAGTTTCATTGCCAATTAAATTTTATTTTCTGTTTCTATATGTGTCAATTCTTAAACACACATATGCATGCAACACGCACATGCACACACACACACACACACACACACACACACGTGCAGATTTACACACATGCACGATGCACACACATGCACACACACATGCACTCACATATACACACACACAAATACATACACATACACACACACATACACACACACACACACACACACACACACACACACACACACAAACACACACAAACACAAACACACACACACACAAACACACACACACACACACACACACACAAACACACACACAGACACACACACACGCACACACACACATACATGGTTTCTGTTTGTTATCTACTGTAAGCTAGTATAAGATAAGCACACAGGTAATATGATGCAGCTGTATTCTGCCTTTGTAATCTTTCTGCTTGCTGTATGGCTTCATATGACTTGTTTTTCAGGAGGGACACAGCACTATTGTGAAGCTTCTCCTTCGCCTCGGAGCAGATGTCAGTCTAACGGATAACAGTGGAAGAACAGGTAACCTTTAACTTCATCACATAAGGTATCTTGGTTTATTTTGTTTGTTTGTTTGTTTTTGCCTTTCATAATCTGGTGAGAAAGTGTGAGCAGGTTAACATTAACATGACAAAATTGAGCATTTGTAGTTTCAATGGGTCTCTGTGGCCAGTGGGTGCGTTGTTCAAAAATATGCAGATTCCAGAGTTGCATCCTTCAGCAAGATGCATCACTCATATTGCTTCTCCCCACCCAGGAGTAAAATGGGTACCTGTGATGGCTAAGCTGAAAATTTGTTGGAAAATAACTTTGATGCATTTATCTGCAGGCTTATTGTATGCTTACTGGGGAGTTGAGATGGTAGTGAATTGATAAGAGTAGCCTGACAACCAGGGGGTAGAAACGTGCAGTTTGAGTAACTATGAATGGGTGAAAAGTTGCAATACAAAAAGCCACCTTTACCCTTTTTTCCCTCTTCTGTTCGCCTCTGCCTGCAGCGCTGCACATTGCCAGTGGCGGGCAGCAGGCCAGGAGCGTGGAAGTGCTGCTGCAGCATGGGGCTGTGGACTGTGCTGACAATGCAGGCAAGATGGCGGAGCAGCTGGCTCGAAGGAAGGATGTCAAGAACATTTTCTCCCTGCAAAAGGGGATACCTCCCTAAGAGTATTGCATGCACACTCAGTTGTGATGACAGCTGCCCTTACAAACTTGACAATGATACTCGGTGATGGTGATCTGAAGACGACATCTGGAGAATATTTAGTTATCAGTCTCCAGGATGAAAACAAACACACGAAATTTTATGTTGCACTCCTGGTTTTCTAGAACAGCAACATGCACTGTAGGACTCCGTGACTGTACTCCTAGAGGTTACCTCAAAGATCCAGTTTGGGGTTCCAGCTGAACAGTCGTTCCATTTCGTGCCACCAACATGAGCCATGACAAACCTCTCATCTTATACATAATCTGTGAGTGCAAAATATACTAAGACAGTTTGGGATAAAATTAAGATTCCATTTTCACTGGAAGTGTTTAGATCTTGACAATGCAAGAAAGTTGGATCTTAGAGAGCTTGTTGGATGAAAAAAGTGTGCCATATATTTTTTTCTTTGGAATCTGCATGGAATTTGGAGCTTGACGCGACAGATTCTCAGGCTCGGTTTGCTTCCTTCGATGGTAGGGTGCTCGCTGCGTTTGTGCCTGTCTCGGAAGATTTCACTCGCAAGCTGATTCTTGCCTGCCCTTCAAAATCTTGTTCTCTTGATCCGCTGCCCGTTTCACTGCTCAAGCAGTGTCTTGATGATGTGGTCCCTGTTATCACAAGGATCATCAACATCTCCCTCACCACTGGTACCGTACCGGAGCGTCTCAAGCAGGCTGTTGTCATTCCCCTTTTGAAAAAGTCTGGACTTGACCCTGAGTGTTTGAAAAACTTCCGTCCCATTTCGAATCTTCCCTTTGTTTCAAAACTACTTGAAAAAGTCATTCTGTCCCAACTTCAAGAACACCTTCTAGCCAACGGCCTGCTTGACACGTTCCAGTCCGCCTACAAGAAAAACCACTCCACTGAAACTGCTTTACTTCACATCTCTGACCTCCTGCTCTCCTCCGCCGACAATAAAGAAACCTCTGTCCTTGCGCTGTTGGACCTGTCCGCTGCGTTTGACACTATTGATCATTCTATCCTTATTTCTCGTCTCTCTTCTACCTTTGGCATCTCTGGTTCAGCTCTTACCTGGTTCTCATCCTACCTATCTGACCGCAAACAAACTGTCTCTGTCAATGGCCTTCTTTCTTCTCCCAGAGCACTCAAGTACGGAGTCCCTCAGGGCTCGGTGCTTGGGCCAGTTCTGTTCACACTCTATACCCTGCCCCTTTCTGACATCATCAAAGCCCACAACTGCAATTTTCACAAATATGCTGACGACACCCAGCTTCAAGACTCCGCTCCTCCTCGTGACCTGTCTATCATTCTCCACAACTTATCTCTCTGCATTTCCTCCATCAAAGACTGGATGCTCCAAAACAAACTCTGCCTGAATGACAGCAAAACTGAATCCCTCTGTGTGGGTTCTCAGAAGTCACTGTCTCTTGTTTCTGATCACTTTTTGGAGGTGGGTGGGACTGAAATTCCATTTCAAAAGTCTGTTAGGGATCTGGGTGTTTTGATTGACTCAACACTCTCAATGCATGAACAAATCAGTCAGATTTGCCGCTCCTGCAACTTCCAACTGAGAAAGATCTCCTCTGTCCGTAGCTTTCTCACACAAGAGGCTGTCATTCAGCTTGTCACTTCCTTCATTCTAAGCCGTCTCGACTACTGCAACTCCCTGCTTGCAGGACTACCATCCAAACAAATCTCTCGCCTTCAGCGGGTTCAAAACAACGCTGCCCGTCTCATTTTCAGAAAATCCAAGAGAACACATGTTACCCCTCTTTTCATGAAACTCCACTGGCTTCCTGTTGAGTACAGGATCCAGTACAAACTCGCCACTCTCGCCTTCCGTTGCTTTGATGGAACTCTGCCGCCCTATCTCTCATCTCTTCTTCAGATCTACCAACCCTCTCGCTCTCTCCGCTCAGGCTCCGAAAAACTTCTCTGCAAACCTAAAACCACCACCAAATCCTTTGGCCAGAGATCCTTTCACTTTCAAGCACCTTCTGTCTGGAATGCTCTGCCGTCATCTCTCCGTGGCATCACTTCTCTTCCTTCCTTCAAATCTAACCTCAAGACCCATTATTTCCGTAAAGCTTTTTCAGTGTAGTGCCCCTAGGGCCTGACTGCTTCCTGAGAACAGTTAGTGCATTGTACATATCTGTATAAACTGTTTGTTTTGTTTTGTTTTTTCGTCTGTATGAATGTTGACTGAATGTCTGGTTTGTGTTGCTGTGTTGTTTTATATCACCTGCTTTTCATCTTTGTTTCTCTTACCTTGATGTATATTACTTTCATATACATTCCTATTGTGTGTTTTTTTTTACTTCTATTTTCTTCTTCTTCTTTTTTTTTCTTTTTTTTTTTTTAAGGCGCTTTGAGTCTCACTGTGTGGGAGTATTGCGCGGTATAAAAGTGATTTATTATTATTAATTTTATTTCCAAGCACAGAAAATTCTTTGGTTCCATTTAAAATGAACATTTCTTAAGTGCTAGTTAAGAGGTAATTACTGTTCATGCCCCACAACCTAGATATATAGTAGAATACACAGCAATATTGCATAATATTTTGCACATCTAGTATTTGTTGTGAATTAGTTGGAACAGCTACATGCTGAGAAATGCAGTGTAAAAAAAAAAATTTGACATGCTCAAAACTGATTTGTAGATTATTCACTGTGCCTGATGAAATAAAATTAATGATATAGTTCATCAAGATGGTAATTTTCTTGTTCATTGTCCATGCCAGGATATCAACTCATGTTATAATTTTTTACTGGGTGGGGTGGATGGGTGGGGGCAGAGTGGGTGAGGGCGGGCGTGACGGCAATACATTGTTTCAAGATTACCTGGTAAAGGGAGGCAACTTCTCACACCTTAGCAATGGTTAGTAAAAAGTGATGATGTCTGGGGTGTAATTCATGAACGTGGACTTTCGAGAGCACTGGTCTTAGACTTTTGAGTCCCAGACTAGTCCCAGACCACCCCGTAGTCTGGGACTAGTCTGGGACTAAGCGAGTCTGCGATTCACGAACCCAGACTGGGTGTTGACTTGAAAGGCTGGGACTGATTGACCTAGTCTATGGGTTATTTTTAGAATGAGGTGGAATTCCCGGGGATTCCGCCCAGTGCGCAAGCGCATAGCGTACCGCTTCAAACTTCCCGTCAAAAGTGTCAGCCACGATCGGTAGCAAAACCTCGAAGAAAAGCCCCGATTTCACGGAGCGGGAATCGGTAGCTATCATAAAAGCGGTGTCAGCAAGATACTGATACATTAACAGCACCATACACACAGCCCAAGCAAACAAAAGAAGACGGACAGCGTGGGAGGAGGTGACAAATGAAGTGCGAGCTGAGGCTGGAGTGTGTGTGTGTGTCACCGTTTATTAAGTTTATCAGCACGAGGCAAACCAGCAGAAGATCAAGTTTTACAATATGGCAGGATTTCCAAGTGAGAATCATTGAAATTCAGTAAGGAAGGGATGGAACAAAAATCTGTCTTGATGAGGAAAAACATACACACGCAGTGACACACACACACACACACTCCAGCCTCAGCTCGCACTTTTTCCACCAAACTCGTGAAACCCTGGCGTACATCGTCACACATTTTCTCAGTTACCAAAAATAAAGCAATTTAATCTGAGCAGTGTTTTCATAACACAGATGCAATTTTAATGTATCGTTTTCATAGCATCAGACAACACTAACATTGTACACAATGTCAACAGCAGGCAGGTTCGAGGACAACAATGTATTTATAATCTTTCCTGGTGTCGCTGAGGTCCACGCGTCAGTTATAAATAGAAGTGCGCGAAGCTTGAGATGCTCGGCGACCTGCATTTCCAATTGTAAAATGTAAGCGCTTTCACGACCTATTGATGCAATCAACATAAAGCTTTGATAATTTAATGCTGTTCATGGCTTACATTTTCTTTCGATGGGTTTCTAGTGTCCCAAAATACAGCGTTTTCTGTGCGAACCGTTGACAGGTCGGCCATTTAATTTCGCAGCAGCCTTGGACTTTGGTGCGTAGTCCAACAAATCCTTGGACCACCGTAGTCCGCAGTTCAGTCCGAGACTGAACCAAAGTCCACGTTCATGAATTGTAGACTACGACAGTCCACGTTCATGAATTGTAGACTACGACAGTAGTCCGAGACCAGCGGCAGTAGGATAAGACTAGTCTAAGACTACGCTGAAAGTCCACGTTCATGAGTTACACCCCTGGAGATTTTGACTGCACATCCGCTTAATGACGAAAATGATTTGCTAGTATTCGTTGTGGACATATGAATTTTAAATGTTTGCCGTTTTCAAACATCATGATATTATACATGTCATTCCAGAAGATAATTGAAAGCAAACAATGTCTGATGGCATAAAATGCAAAAAGTTGCTAATTTTGCAAATCAACAAGTTCTGAACAATAGCATTGCAGCATTGGAACCAGAAAGCTCATCTAAACAGCATACAGTATAGACCGGATATATAAAACACCGGATGTATGAAAGTCTGGATGTATGAAAGGGGCAGGCAGGGTCCCGGCAGAAGCTACTCTTTGTTATTACTTAAAATTTTTCGGTTGTATGAAAATCGGATGTATAAAAGTCCGGTTGTATGAAAGCAAATCTCTGGTCCCGAGCAGCACAAATGTGTTTTTGAAAGCCGGTTGTAAGAACACGAAAGTAGACCCAAGTCACCAAAGTGTTACCTTACTGCCCTTTACGCCGGGTGGCGTGTAGGGCAGCAACAAAGGTTCTCCACTGTTGTCGGTCGCTTGCAAGCCTTTCCAGGGTCGCCCAGGAGTGATTGAGGTCTTTTATCTCCCTTTCCACTGTGCATCTCCAAGTCTGCCTGGGTCTCCCGCGCTTCCTCTTGCCTTCTGGGGTCCATCGGAGTGCAACTTTCGGAATGGAATCGTTGTCCATCCTCAGTACATGGCCAATCCATCTCCATTTTCTCTTGGTTATGAGTGTTTCCATGTCTTCTATGTTGCATCGCTGGAGAAGGTCGTTGTTGGTGAGAGTAATTTCCCTTCCATAGCGACTCGAACTTGCAAAATGGCGAACCCGCACAGCAAGAACACGAAAGTAGGCCCAAGTCACTAAAGTGTGGTGAGAGTAATTTCCCCTCGATCCATAGCGACTCGAACTTGCAAAATGGCGGACCCGCACAGCAAAGCGAAAGTTACAGACCAACGTAGAGTGTTGACATTGTCTGAGCGCCTTAAAATCATAAACTATGATAAAGGCAGTAGAGGACAGTCCACACAAATCCCGAACACAGATGGCCATTGATTTAGGTGTCCCCCTGCCAACGCTGTCGAAAATCATGAAAGACAAGAACAAATATCTTGCTCCGGCAAGAAGCGGCGACATTGTGACACGAGCAAGCGGGCACGGAGCTCTGTAGCGGCCAAAACAGTAACCTGGCCAAAACAGTAACCGGAAGTCATCGCAGAGTTATCTGCTCGGGACGTGCTGAAAATTCAACTCTAAAAAGAGACGGCACCCGCCACTCCGCCTGACTGACTTGGCACGCCCGGGGAGTTATGCTAAGATCCGGCCGCGTTAATATATCTGTGTTTTGTGACAAACGTCTTGCTCGGCGGTACTGTACTCCATCCACCTTAACGGTGCGCGTGATTCGGGTGTAATCTTAAGCTAAACGACGTTTATTGGCGCTGCTGAAATGGTCGAAGTCGGAAACATTCGGAACGTCGTTTAGCTTAAGATTACACCCGAATCACGCGCACCGTTAAGGTGCATGGAGTACAGTACCGCCGAGCAAGACGTTTGTCACAAAACGCAGATATATTAACGCGGCCGGATCTTAGCATAACTCCCCGGGCGTGCCAAGTCAGTCAACGGTCGCGTTTTATAAAACCAGACTACAAATAGACTACAGGGAGGTGACTCCCATATTATTTCCGGCAGGGGAGACGGCTTTTCACGGGAAAAAACTTTTTTGAACGCTACATTATGTGTTAAACGACACAAATACACCAAAAACACAAAAACTCGTAAAGCAACTAATGCGTCGTTTGTCGGGATATATTCCATGCGAAGAACAGGTGCAGGAGCGGTAAATCGCATAAAGAGAGAGCCGAGCAGATAACTCTGCGATGACTTCCGGTTACTGTTTTGGCCAGGTTACTGTTTTGGCCGCTACAAGCTCTCAGCTGCCATCTGTGGACAAAGCGCTGCTGGACTGGTTTACGTCATGCAGGTGGGCTTTTCTTATTTTTTCCTTATGAATTTTTATTTGTTGATTGATTTGAAACTGTATGTTGTTACTGTCTGCGCTTTAAAAATGGGTATCAGTGTGTCACATTGTGTGTATGAGTGTGCACGTACGCACGTGTCAGTGTGTGTACGTGTGCGCGCATGCGTGCGTGCTAGTCTGTGTGTGTTTGTGTGTGTGTCTGTCTGCCTGTCTATCTTCCTGTCTCGGTGCCCGTGTCCCTGTCTGTCTGTTTGCTGGTCTGTCTGCCTTCTTGTACTTTGTGCCACAGTGCCTGATTTTCTGCTAGCCTGAAAACTTATGGAGGTGAGGGCCGGGGGGAGGGGCATCAAGCTATGGGCGTTCAATATCCAGTTCTACATTTTACACTACCTGTGTGGCTGAATTCTGCTTCAATATCCAGTTCTACATTCTACACTATCTGTGCGGCTGAATTCCGCTTCGCCCTTACTCCCCCAACCCCCGCGCCGTCCCCTACCCCTCCCCCCCCACCGTCGTCCCTCCAACCCTCGATCTTGTCGTATAGCGTCCTCCTCCCCTTCTGACGCCAGTATGCATTGTGTGTGTGTGTGTGTGTGTGTGTGTGTGTGTGTGTGTAAGTGCGCGTATGATGTGTGTGTGTCCTTGTGTGCATGCATGTGGGTGTGTGTGAGTGTTTATGTGTGTGCGTGCTTGCGCGAGGGCGTGTGAGCGTGAGCGTGGATTTATGCATGCGTGGGTTCCTGCTGTCGCTCGAGTACTGGCTGCTTCAATGTGATATGACATCTGTGATACTTGACACACGATTGTGATACATGTACCTACTTTACACCTGTGTGCATGCGTGTTTGTGTGAGTGTGTGTGTGTGTGTGTATGTGTGTGTGTGTGCGCGCGCGCGCGTGTCAGTGTGTGTTTGCGTGAGCGCATCAGTGTGTGTATGTGTGTGTGGGGGTGGGGGGTGGGGGGGGGGGGGGGAGGGGGAGGAAGTGGTGGGGGGTGCAGCAGTTGTGTGTGTGTGTGTATGTGTGTGCGTGTGTGTGTGTGTGTGTGTGTCTGTGTGTGATGGCACGATATCCTTTGTTTACATTATTTACTGACCAACCACGCAAGAGTTTTTTTTGCATGGAAGTGTATTCAAGAATTTGAATTTGAATTAGCTGTCAAGAAATGAAACAATGAGTGCATAATTCCACCACTGATTTCTATAAAAAATGTAATTCAACTGTTTTTTTAATTTTCACAATCAGGTTAAGCAACGTTCCCCTTGACGGCTTGATCATCCGCTCCAAAGCCGAGGAGTTGGCTGCATCGATGGGGGAAAACAAATGAACATGCACAAATTCCTGGCTGCAGCGTTTGAAGACTCGACTTGGCCTTGTCTTCAAAAAGATGCATGTCGAGAGGGCTTACGTCGACGAAAAGTCAACAGACGCTTGGGTCGAAGACATTTTGTGCCCAACGCTAGACAGATACAAGGCCGACGACGTCTACAACGTGGACGAGACAGGTCTGTTTTGGAAACTTCTTCCTGACAGAACATTGCCTTCAGAGGGGAGACTTGCACTGGAGGGAAGAAATCGCGCGAGAGAGTGACAATCATGTTTTGTTGCAACATGACTGGAACAGACAAGCGTCAGCCAATCTTTATTGGCAAATACGCGAATCCGAGATGCCTCAAACACGTCAAGAAAGGTTTGCCTGTGCAATATGACAGCAACGCATCTGCTTGGATGACAAAAGAAATCTTCAAACCCTGGCTCATTCAGTTTGACAGAGACATGGAAAGGCAAAATAGGAAGATCCTACTATTGATGGACAACTGTTCCAGTCACAAATTGCCTGATCTCCGTGCAGTCGAGGTACTGTTCCTTCCGCCAAATGCGACATCGAAACTCCAGCCCCTTGATGCGGGCATCATTCACAATTTCAAAGTGAAGTACAGGAGGTCCATGTGTTTGAACCTTCTCGTCTGCACTGAGGGCGGAGGAGGTACCTACCAGCCAACTCTTCTTGATGCCATACACATAACGACGCAGTCATGGGAAAAGGTCACTACAGACACCGTTGCCCACTGCTTTCGCAACGCTGGCTTTCGTCATTCCTCAGATGACCAGACAACATCAGATTCAGAACCCTGCCTTGAGAAAGACCTGCAAGAAGTGGAGCCGCTCCTTTCTCGCCTGTTTCAGGAGTGGAACGTCCCCCCATCTGATTTCTTCACTGTTGATGAGGAAGTGCTCACCGAGGATCCAACAGCTGCATCGGATGTAGCAGCAGAACCGTGCACCTCCAGAATCCCAGATTCCGATGCATCTTCAGAGGAAGAAGACGAAGAAATGCCCCAGGGGTCATCAAGAGAGGCTATGGCGTCCGCAACGGTCATAAGCAACTTTTGTATGCTGACAGGAAAGACGGAAATGATCAGGTGCTTCAATGGGATCAAAGAGATACTCTTACGCCACATTGAGAATTCCAAAAAACAGAAACGTGTTTCAGACTTTTTTTAAAAGAGTCGGTGGCATTGGAAGAGAGGAAGAAGGAAGTTCCGTGGGAGGAGAGGGAGGAGGAAGTGGCATGGGAGGAGGAGGAGGAAGTGGCATGGGAGGAGGAAGTGGCGGGAGTGGAAGGGGAGGAGGATGTGCCCTGGGAGGAGAGGAAGGAGGAAGTGCCCTTGGAGGAGAGAAAGAAGAAAGTGCCCTGGGAGGAGAAGAAGAAGGAAACGCCCTTGGAGGAGAGGAAGATGGAAGTGCCCTGGGAGGAGAAGAAGGAAGAAGTGGCCTGGGAGGAGAAAAAGGAAGTGGCCTGGGAGGAGAGGAAGGAGGAAGTGCCCTGCATGGGAGGAGAGGGAGGAGGAAGTGGCATGAGTGGAAGGCAAGGTGGAAGGGGCATGGAAAAAGAGGAGACGAGACAGAGTGGGAAACAGACAAGAGAAAGAGGGACTTGGGATGACTTTGGAAAGCAAACGGGGGTGTCAGACTTTTTTTTTAAAGAGACAGTGGAATAGGAGGAGAGGGAGAAGAGAGTTGCGTGAGAGGAGAGGGGACAAGAGAGAGGGGAAAGGAGAGTGGAGAAAGAGGGACTTGGGATGAGACGGGAGACACAGGGGGGAGGAGAAAGGAGAGAAAGGAGTTTGGAAGGACATGGGAAAGCGAAAGGAGAGAGAGGGACTTCGGAAGAGAGGAGAGGGAGGGGGTAAGAGAGGGCGGAGACAGGGGCAGTTGTAGCGGAAAGAAAAGAAAATTGAAAGACTGGGAAGAAGGAGAAGTAAAATTCTGTGGTGGCCACGAGGGGCAGCCGCTAGCCTTTCACCCCACTAATGTGGAATGGAGGGTTCGCCAGTGTGCAAGATTGGGCCTTTCGGGCCCTTTGTTTTTGCCCGAACGGTGTCCAACCCAAGATCTTGGGGTCCCTTCGGAGTTAAACCACATTGTAGGGGATGGGAACTGCCTGTACCGTGCCATAAGCCTTGACTTATGTGGTAGCCAGGCCGAGCACATGGTTGTCCGATAAAAAATAATCGACATCATGTGCAAGAATCACCAGGCTTTCTCTGCATACGTGGATGGAGATGTAGGTGATTATCTCGCTCACAACACCCTCCGACCCCGTTCATGGGGGTCGGATGTAGAGATATTCGCGGCTGCCACCCTCCTTCAAACCACCATTGTGGTGTACACAGCCACTTCCGAATGCTCGCGGAGATGGCTGCCACACCCACCCCTTTTCCCGATAAATGGGGTAGACAGGTCCGAGGAGAACATTTACCTCCGAAATGTCTGTGGCCATTTTGAGCGGGTGGTGTCCACAAAGGTAGTCTAAATGAGGATGCCCTGAAAACTTCCCCACCAACTGATTTTTATCCAGATTCTATAGCTGTAAATGAGTTAGTCTGTTTAATTTTTTTGTCCATTCAGTCATTTTTTTAACATGTTATAAATTCGTCACGAAAACCCATAACAGCCCAGAAGGCATTTTTGTTACATTTATAACCAGAGACATTGGTCATGGATGTGAATCAGTTGTTATCTTTTTATGTTCTTTTTTATGTTGCTGTATTTTATGTTGTTGTATTATGATATGTTTTTTATGATCTTGTTGTTGTTGATTTTATCCATTAAACTGATTTTATGTTTAACTCCATTAATAATCTGTTTCGTTTGTCTATTCAGTCATTTTAACCTGTTATAAATTTGTCATGACTGAAGAGCCATAATAGCCCAGGAAGGCATTTTTTGTACAATAAAAACCAGAGGCATTGGTCGTGGGTGTGACTCAGTTGTTGTTTTTTAGGTTGTTGTTGTTTTTATCCATTACACTGGTTTTAAGTTTAACTCGCTTTTTTGTATCCAGTGCGCGCGCGCGCGTGTGTGTGCTATAAATGTGTGCGTTTGGGGGGGGGGGGGGAGAGAGAGAGAGAGAGAGAGAGAGAGAGAGAGAGAGAGGAGAGAGAGAGAGAGAGAGAGAGAGAGAGAGAGAGAGAGAGAGAGCTGAGGGGGAGAGAGAGAGAGAGAGAGATCAGAAAATTTTATTTGCTACGCCAACGGTCCTTACAAAGCTTTCACGACCAAAAACATCGTCAAAAGCGCAAAAGGGTTGTGGAGGGAACACACACAATACAGTTGTGTCACACACAAACACACGGACGCAAGTTCGCGCACACACATATACAGAGAGAGAGAGAGAGAGAGAGAGGGAGGCGGAGAGTGCACGGTACATGCAAATCAGAACAGTTCCTTACACAAACAGTTGCTCTTTCTCCCGGTTGTCCTGATTGTGTGTATGTAAGTACGAGTACTTTCCACTTGTTATTCACAAACCTTTTCTTCTAACTAGGATATGTATCAAAACATTTAAACATAAAAACAACAACAAATAAAAACAAAAATGATATGAAAAAACTACTTTTACCAAGTAAAAGATGCGTAGCCGGATGTATGAAAGTCGATCATCAAGATTTTCATACATCCTGTTAACCGGATTTAGTAAAGACCGGATTATGAAAGCCAAAAAGTGGGTCCCGCCGACTTTCTTACATCCGGTCTCGACTGTACAACGCAGAGACAAGTTATGTATATTAGCTGACGTCAAATTTTAATCACAACGTCGGCTACCTCCTTATAAGCCAGTAAATGCAGCGGTATAATTAATTACTCCACTCCACACCCCTACCCCCCACCCCTACCCACACCCCTACCCCCCACCCCTACCCCCCACCCCTTCCCCCCACCCCTACCCCCCACCCCTACCCCCCACCCCTACCCCCCACCCCTACCCCCCACCCCTACCCCCCACCCCTACCCCCCACCCCTACCCCCCACCCCTTCCCGAAATCCCAGCAGGAGAGGACTGAGGCGGTTTTCCCAGAACTACGGATTTGCAATGCAAAAGGTGTTTCCAGTATTATTTTGAACTGATTGCCTTAATCATACGCAACGTCCAATCTATCACTTCTTGTAATAAACCGGTTTCCAAAACCAGACAGTTTGCTTTTTCGCTCCCTGTTCTGATTCCGACCCCTGTGTGGTTACAACGATCACTGGGAAATGATACATGAAACGCCCCATTCTGAACAGAGATGACTATATATAGTCTCAGCTACGCTGAATGGAAACGCCCTTCGGATTGCACATCCATCGCCTGGAAAACCCGCCTTGGGCATCCTCACAAACGTCCGCGGTATGGAATGATGGCACCGTTCAGCATTGGCGGTAAAGATGAGGTTTTATCTTGCGGCCTATCATCCACGTCGGGATGACCAACCGCTTTACACTCCACCCAGGCGCCGCAATTTATTCTGTGCAGCAGCCAGGGCTGGCATGCGGGTCAGGGTGATCTCAGGGGACAACAGGCGATGATGGCGCAATGAACTAATACGCCATGGCGTGCAACAGCCACTCCTAGAGACACGCGTGGGAGACGAGGGCTGCCTGTGCAAACACGGACTCTGACTGATGGTGCCTCCCTTGTCACCTCACGTTTTCGTCCTGCATATTACGCGTCCCACGAAGAGCTGATGGTGCAGTCAGCGCTACAGCAATGTACGGCGTCGGAGTAGGGCAGAGATTTCCGATGAATCAAGCATGCTAGGATGCGGTTGTTCGATTTCGGTGAATGATGTTAAATGTGTTAGTCTTTGTCGAGGCCAAGGTTCGTTCCTTACCGCTGGGAGGTTGGGAAGATACGTTGCTTTGTCTTTCACGAGATCAATAAACTGCTTCCCTTGCAGGTTGCCTAGATGTCACACTGAGCAGGTACAGACACTGCTCCTACTCAAATGGGCTGTCGACTGTGCACAACAGCAAAGAGGAATTTGGTGTGTTTAATCATAAAGAGGCAGTAAGGATGATGATGATGATGATGATGATGATGATGATGATGATGATGATGATGATGATGATGATGATGATGATGATGATGATGAATGTAATTGTACGGCCTATCCGCCTCTGTAGGTTATATAAGGTCATTTGATCACGAAAATCTCCAGAGAATTTAGAGTAAGTACAAGTTCAGTCACGATTTCCATATTGATTTATCTCTTAGGAATGGCGAATGGCAGAAGTGGGGGTTACACACACACATATAGAGCAAGCGAGGGAGGGAGGGAGAGAGAGAGAGAGAGAGAGAGAGAGAGAGAAAGAGAGAGAGAGAGAGAGAACTTATTTAAAAAGCTTTTGTGGTGGTCAGTGGTAAAGTTGAAGTTCATTAAGACGCAGGGGCGAAGTCGAGTTACTTTCCACTCTTTATTGGCCGTTGGTACAAGCTCTTAGTAAAATGAACCTCTGGACTCGGGTGGTGAAATAGTCTCTCTAGACCGTGCTGGCAGTGGTCTGTGTGGCTATGTACGGAGTGATTGACAGGACAGCTGCACCAACAGTCGGACCTCAGCAGAGGAGGGGTTACAGAGCGGTCAGCTGTTCAGCTTGCCTTACAGAAAGGCTGGGGAAGGGGGGTTAGAGAGAGATCTGACACACAGGATAGGGGGGTGGGGAGACAGAAGCGGGGATAACTGAATAGAGGATGAGCACAGCAGATGTAAAATGCACTTGGTGATAGGTGCACCTTATGACATGAACACAGTAGATGTACAATTCACTTGCTGATAGGCGCACCTCATCACACTTGTATCCTAGTGTATCACGGTATAGTGAGGTATGTTGCGGAAGAATGTGAAGAATTGCGTAGAATTGCTTGTGTTTGTGGATAGATTGTTCATGTAGCAAGGAATGCGTATTGTTTAACGTGTTGTGCTGTGGAAGACGAACGCATTCACCTCTCTTTGTTCTGCCTTGAACAAAGACAGGTGAGCGCGTGAGCCCGGATGACTCAGCATCTCCTTTGTAAGGGAGGGGGGTATACGCGACCTCTGGTCTTTGTTTGTGGGGAAGGGGGTGGAGGCTTTAAAGTGTAACTTCCTATTGCAGTAAGAGTCTGTCCTCCTGATTGGTTTTTAGGGCGGAACGGAAGAGGTCGCCGGGAAGATTAGCCTGTCACCCACGTGTCACTATATATACAATGTCCATGTCTAAAAGCAGTAAAGAGAGCGTCAATGTGAGAGCTAAGGGAAGCTCAGAAGGCTTGTGGGGCTGATGGAGCCGAGCATCACGAGTGGTCGCTGCACAGCGCACTAGTGATAGCTGTTCGATGTATCCTGTCCAGGAATAAAGATTATCCTGCAAAGAACACCAGTGCCCGTGTCCAACTTTCTACTATTCCTGGCGCAAGCGAGGACGGACCGTAAGTGAGACCACGTGCACGCGACGGTTGATGCACAGAGACAAGTGGTCCTTAGGATTTTTCGTAACACTGGTTCCCAGACAGGGAAAAAGGAGTAAAGCATGGACATGTGGACAACAGCGGACATGTGGACCACAGCGGACGTTGCGACAGTGATACAGCCGTGACTGTATGACGGCGAGGTATCGTGGGGAGCGTACCACATTCAGTTCGAGGTGGTAGTGGAGATGAATGGCTGGAATGAGGAGGAGAAAGCCAATTTTTTCGTTATCAGCCTGACCGGACCAGCGATGACAGTCCTTGCAACCTTGCCACAGGAAGACAGAAAAAACTACAACGCCCTCGCACAGGCTCTTCGTGCCAGATTTCAAGGCATTCGGAGCTCAGACTGAGCATGGGCACTGCGCTACGCCAGAAAACGCGAGAGGGCGAAGGCAGAGGAGAAAGTGCAGCAGCAGAAGGAGGCAGTGCTACGACGGAAAGAGGAGGAGAAAGAGCGGCAGCGACAGGAGGAGCAAGTGCAGCAGCAGAAGAAGGAAGGCGAGCAACGAGAAGAGTTACCAGCAGAGAATAAGTGGGCAGCGCTCATGAAGTTCCTAACAGAGCAAAGAGAACAGAGAATTCTTTGGCTGAAGAAGGAGACTAAGGAAATACGGGAGGAGACCGAAGAAATAAGGAAAAGAAATCTTTGGCAGAAGAAAGAGGCAGAAGAAAGGCGACAGGAGGAGAAAGTGCAGCAGCAGAAGGAAGAAGAGACAGAGCGACAGCGACAGGAGGAGAAGGCAGAGCAGCAGAAGAAATAGGCAGAGCAGCAGAAGAAGGAAGATAAAGTGAAAGAGCAGCAGCGACAGGAGGAGATAGTGCAGCAGCAGAAGAAGTAAGAAGAGAGAGAACTGCGGTGGCAGGAGGAGAAATAGCTGCAACAACAGAAAGAGGCAGAAGAGAAGCGAGAAAAACAACAGCGGCGACAGAAGAAAGAAGAGGAGACAGAGCAAAGGAGACGGGAACATGCGGTTTTCAAGGAGAAGCTTCGCCTTTTGATAAAAAGCGGCACCGCCAATAAGGGGATAGAGGCGGGGCAGGCAGAGAAGAAAGGAGAGTTCGGCCGCCTTGAATCGCCGCTGGAAACAGCAGCGACAAGCTTCGAGGGACAGGTGGGAAACCTCGGCTCCCATGTCGAGGGACAGGCCGGAGATGTTGCACGCCTCCAGGACACGGTGGCAGATCTTCAGAGGAGACTGGGGGAAGGGGGGACCTCTGAACGAAAACCCCCTCCTCCGATCCCCTTGCAGACCTCTGGTGATCATCAGACATATGCACCACTCCGAGCAGAGGCGCCTGCTTTTACCCCGGCCTGGGAGGGGGCCTGCATGACCACTGCCCGACCTCTACAGCAAAGGCCTCACACCTATGACGGTAGGGCCTCGTGGAGGGCCTACCGGGTGCAATTTGAGGTCATGGCGGATATGAATGGCCAGGGACAGAGGGAGGAGAGCCTCAACCCATGTGTCAACAAGGAGGCTGCAAGCCTCCATGGCGCTGTGGCCAGAGAAGCGCCGAAGCAGATTACGTGGGAGCAGACAGGGCAGCTGGCGGAAATCCCCCTGGAAGTGCCCCTGTGTGTAGGACCGCTCCAGGGCACGCTGCAGGCGGTGCAAGTGTCCGCAAGGGCACACCTGCAGCGGAGCGTGGACAGAAAGAGGGCTGGCTACGACCGCGAGGCCGATCGCCAGACCTCTCCTGGGGGCACTGCGCCGTGGATCTTCAGCCCACGGGCTGAGAGGAGACGCAACGCCAAGCTGG